>JAXBDA010002962.1:0-38204 GCA_036023075.1 Gaultheria prostrata | reverse complement strand
CAAGATTATGAACTTGGTTATCCAATGCCCCTGCCATTAGGGCTAGACTCAAGTTCCTTGCCTAGTTGGTTAGCCTGCCATTGAAATTATGGGCAAATTGAATATCGAAAATCATTAATAGGCCTGCAAATTAATTGAGCTCAGCCCATTTTCTGAGCTCAATGTGTTTAAAAAACGAGCTCTTTAGAAACAGCTCGATTTGTATGCAATCCTGATTCGTAAAAATCTCAATAAGTAGTATCTTTGTTGCAGGAAGTTCCAAAGTCATTGGACTTCATAATAGACACTGCATCAGGGACTCACCCATTTGATCCATACATGTCTATGTTGAAGACTGGTGGTGTCCTAGTCTTGGTGGGCGCCCCAAGCGAAGTGAAGCTAGGCCCCGGAAGCCTTATTCACGGTATATTGATCATCATCTTAAAGCTTATGTATTCATATAGAGATATGTTCATCTTTCCATCATCTAAATTACCCCATTTGGTACTTTGTTGTGTGCAGGTATGAAATCAATTTCAGGGAGTGCAGCAGGCGGTACAAAGGATACAAGAGAAATGCTAGAGTTTTGTTCTGCAAACAAGATTTACCCAGAGATTGAGATCATTACAATTCAGTATGTAAATGAAGCCATTGAGAGGCTAATCAAGAGCGATGTCAAGTACCGGTTCGTGATCGACATCAAGAACTCCTTAAAGTGAAATAGAGGTTCATTGAGTCCCGATACGATTTTCGCTTTTGCTTTTCTTGTTTCGGCTTTTTCGGTTTGCGCTCTTCTTTTCCTTGTATCCTGAGGAGCTAATAAGCTGTAGTGCATCTTTACCAGTGGAATTGCAATGTTTCTCTGTTCCCCTTTTATTCCCTCTCTGTTCTCCTGCATATCTTTTTCTCTTGGTGAAACCATTTCTGTTTTTTACATTATTAGGAGACCTTCTCCAATGGAGTTATCCATAATTAGTCCCGAAGCATAGTCACATGATACTCCAGGGTCCGGATCATTCCAGTAAAGAAAATCACAAATCTATGCTAAAATTGAAGAAGGGAATGAGAACGCAGAACTTTTCATTTCATCCTTTGCTTAGACCCCATTCCACTAACAAAAAACAGTTTATTTCAAAAACCAAGACAAGTCATTTTCGGAATCGGGGGCATGCTGCGCAGCTATGTCCTGTGCAACCTGTTTTTCCGATCCTGGCCGTTCAAACGTGTTATCAATGGTCCAGATTTTTTGAAACTATTCGCGTGAAGAGTAATTCAAAAAATCCGGACCACTAATTTCCGAGACGAACTGTCAGGATTGCACAGCACGCCCTCCAGATCCGTCATTCTCTCACAATACATTACATAAAAAGTTGTGAAAATTAATTTATTTAAAAAAACACCCTTAGTGGAACACCCGTCACCTGGGAACTTTTGTAGCCCCAAAACTGACTACAAGGCAAATGAATAACGGAGTTTTCCAAGGGAAAGTAACCGCCTCTTTACATAAGAAAAAAAAACTAACAGCTCAACAAACCACTCAAACGGAAAACTAACTGATCGAACTACGTAACTGCCTTGCAAACTCATGGGTAAGTTTTGCAGTAAGAAAAAGAAAACTAGCAGAAGAAGAAAAATGCTGACTTCATCCATTTATGTTAGTCAATTTACGGTTAACTAACGGAATGTAATCTCAAGGTAAATATAAATAGAGTGCAGTGTAATTTCAAAAAAAATAAGGGAAGTTCTTAAATTTGTCGGAAACCATAGGGAAGGTCAGTGTAATTTACCCTAATTGTAATGTTGTGGTTCCTCTTGAATTTTCTCTTGGAAACTTGCATCCCCAGCTTTGTAATCTGATGTGGCGGGATCTATGAGTTTCTCTAAGCTCCTTATCATCAGGCCGGCCCAGGGGTAAGTCCAATAAATCTCTGGGCTGGGGCAACTAAAAATGAAATATTTCGAACAAAATGATACTCAATATGCAATCCAACAACATTACAACAATATTTGTATATGGCCTAATGGAAAGACTTCCACTCCTTAACTTTAATAGCTCAATTGGATGCGGAATGAGTTTTCGGTGGATAAAATAGCAAGGAGAGATAAAATAATAAAGGTATTATTTATGAAAGGTGGACCGATATTGATTTGATATTTATGAAGAGTGGATAAAATAGTACTTGGCTTCAAAGATGTCGGTAATAAGGGGGATAAAATAGTATTTGATTTGTTTTATAGTTGAAATGGGGATAATGATAAATTAGAGGGTCTGGGGTGGATTGACCCGGATGAGGGTGAGAGATTATTTATGGGCAACCCGTGGGCTCAAACTAAATTATCCGGCCTTGTGTGGATTGGTTCGGATTAGAGGGAGGGGGGTAATTTCATCATGCTCTCTTTTTCTGCTCCCAAATCATGGATTACACGTGGGCCTGAGATTGATCATCCGAGCCCGAAGACATCCGTGCTTGTCATCCCCCAGCCAAACAAGCTCCAAGGTGCATGGTTCAATACTCACACCTAGCATTAGCAACCCACTTTACAATTTTTTTAACTCATGCCATGGTCAAGGCTTTAACTCTTTTAATATTGAGGCTTAGATTTTATTAGGGTGATCAAATTAATGTTATTGGTGTACCTTCTTTTTTTTATCTTTAATTCAAATATTTATACTTTTTTGCATTGATCTAGATTGGAATAATTCAAATAGATACCAAAAATTTAGATCGTATTTGAGAACATAAAACTTAATTTTTTGAATTTTTGCATTTATCTTTCTTTTAAATTTTTAAAGTGAACAATTTAAATATCAATAAAGAAAACATATGTGATGTAACATTATTTCTTTTTTTGTGTGTGTTTTCTACTTTTTAGATTCTCGTTATATTTATGAATTAATCATTCATATCGACGAGAGGAGTCTAAAACGTTTTTAAAAAAAAAATTACGACAAAAAGCCAAAAAGAAAATGTCACTAAAGAAAAAACTGGTATTTTTGTCCTTATGTTGTCCTATCTGAATCTTTTTAAACTTTGGTTCACATTTCTATTTATTTCTTCTTCATTTCGTTGAGATCCATGATTAGTTGGGTTTTCCATTTGCTAAAAGCCCAAAGTTTTAGCACCTCAAGTTCTCATTTGCAAAAAGCAATGAATATACTTTTAGCAACGTAGCTTAGCTTTTAGCACTTTTATGCAATAATCCATTTCAGCATTTGGTTCTAAAAATGAGAAATTTAATCTAAAAAGTGATGAGGAAAAGTTAAAAAACAAGTTAGAAAAAGTATATAAAACCAAAAATGATACTCCCTTCGTCCATTTTATAGTGTATACATTTTCATTTTGGGTTGTCCCTTAATAAGTATGTGTTTTGAAAAGTTAGTGGCTACATTTCCCATTTTGCCCTTAAAAGTAGATTCTTTTTTAAAAAGTTAGTGGGTATTATTATATTGATAAGGGTAAGTAATGTAAAGTAGATGTAAAAGTTGTAAAAGTTGATGTGAGAGAAAAATAGTTGGAATTCCCAAGTAACACGCTTAAAAAGGGACTGAGGGAGTACCAGAGTAAAAATTTAGGGAGAAAAATTAACCATACACTGCTTCAAAAAGTCAAAGAGAAGTTGTTTTCTTTGAATCGAATCATGCCAATCATAAAGCACTATAATCGGGGTTAGATTTTGATTTCTTAATTTACTTCAAGGTAAAAGCACAATGTAACTTTGAATTAAAAAAAAATTTAACTTGCATGTTTTTTTTATTTTTTATGACTTCATAGGAAGTGGACAACCAAGTTTGGAGTCAAGCTTGGGCAACCCAAAAATATATATACTCGGCCGTTTCAAAATCTTAAAAATAGGATTGGTAGTTTTGAGAAAAGTTTTGGAGATAATAGTTTTGAATAGAGTTGCGTAGCTTTTCGTCTTTAACAAAAAAATTTAACATTTTAATAAACTTTTTTACTTTTTGTATAGAGGTACACAATATACATCCAAAAAGTAAAAAATATTAAAAACAAAAAAACACGAATGAAGAAACAGTGGAAACTTTTAGAGTACTAAAAGTAAACTAGTCGGCCTACGTATCCGGTGGATGTTTCAGTGGCGACTCTAGAAGTTCAGAAGCGTGGCATTCATTCATAAACATCAATACTTTTACCAACCATAAATCAACGAAAACATCACAGTAATGACAATTAAAAATTTTATTCCAACAAAAATCACATTTAAAACTCAACCTAGCAAGATATATCAACCTCTCCTTATCAAAAGAACAAAACGAGTAACTAGGATTCAAGCAAGCCACACAAAGAAACAACTTTTATGAACTTTTAGGAGTTATCCAGTGGGGTCACCACCAAATTTAGGGGGTTTATTTATGAATTTTTAGGGAATTTTAATTAATTTTTAGAAAATTTTAAAATGTAGTGTCGCCTTTGGATGTTTAGGCGCTAATTATTTTTAAAAATTCTGGATTGTGAACGATGGATTATGGACCCGACTACAGGTATAGACCGCCGCACAAAGAAAATGTACCGACCGCGCTCAGGGACCCACTTATGGGTGTCACGGGGAATTTTGGATCAATCACTTATGCATGTTAAGAATTTCTCTCTTTTTCTCTCGAGCGTCTCTTTCTCTCTCTAGGAAAAACATCCGGCCCTAATTTCTTCTTCCTGTGGTGGGGGTTGCTGCCTCTCCGCAACCCCTCCCTCCTCCTCTTCTGCTCCCCTCCTCCCTTTCTTTTCTTCCATTAGTGTGTTTCATCTCCTCTCAGCCTCGGTTACTTCATGTTTTTGCGACGGAAGCGGCAGGTGTTTGTGAGGTGGGTGTCGGCTGGTGGTGGTTCAAATAAGGAGGAGGCAGAGAAGTGAGTTTTTTGCTTTCTTGCTTTGCTACCGGCTGCCTTTCAGTCCGGTCGTTACCGATCTAGTTTTTCCAGATCTGGTGGGGATGGTGGTGGGAATAAGCATCTCGTCTTCAACTCAACGTTACTCGGCTTGCTTCTGCTCGACTCATAACGCGCTCTGAGCAGTTCTGTGGTGCTGGTTTTTTGATGAGTTGTTGTAGTTTTATTTCTGTTTTCTTTTGGGTTTGTTTCTTTCCGGTCTAAGTGATTTTTAGTTTCCCATTCTCTAATTCATTTTTGATAATGCATTTCGAAAGAATTAATTCCAGAATTAGCTTTCAAACATCCAAACATTAATTCCAGAATTAATTTGAGTTTTGGGTTTTCTTTGAGATTTGTGCGGAAGTTACAAAGCAGAAGAAACAACTGAGGAAGAGACAATGAAACCCACGTGAGGTGTTTGCTTTATTACGTAAATTACGCTTAGTCCCCCAGGAAGAGAGTTGTCCATTTCGGTGTTAAAATTGGACACCAAATTGAAGCCCAATTAGCACTGTTCATGCCTCGATCGGTTCTTATTATATAGTGTATGCCTCGATCGGTTCTTATTATATAGTGTAGATAATTTGGGGACACCAAATCTAGCGCCCTTTGAGAAAATTACACATTTATGATTTCAGTGCCGACGTAGCTGTTTGAGAAATTACACATTTATGATGTCAGTGCCGACGTAGCTTTTTTTTTTTTTCCTTTTTTCTTAGTCACTGCCCACGTATTTAACAACTTGAGAAATTACACATTTATGAAGTCAGTGCCGACGTGGCCTTGGTACCATACTCCATTTTTATTTTTTTTTCATTTTTGTTGTCTTGTGGGTCAAGCACTCTTTTGCTATAAATTGACGAAAAACAATTTCAATTTCCTCCACAGCTTTTACCCACGACTAACCTTCTCACTCTTCTTGTCATCCTACAATACATCTCTCTCTCTCTCTCTCTCTCTGGAAATGGGTTCTGAAAATACTGCAAATGAAGACTGCCTTGGATATGCGGCAAGAGATCCTTCTGGTTCTTTATCACCTTTTCAATTCAGCCGCAGGTACATATTCATATATGATTTATAAAAGTACAAAACCATAATAATTTAATTTCTCTATAATGGTAAGAAAAAATATGCATATATTGATGTTCACAGTTCACTTACGTAGTTTAATGCTTGAAACCCACATGCAATAGAGAAATTTAAGGATTTGTGCACTTATCTTTTTTTATAACCGGATATCCGGGCTAGCTTGCTCACACCTTGACTAATTCTGAGACCTGAAGGTAATAACCGGGTATAACCCAGTGGCCCCAAGAGTTTTCCGCACTTATCTTTACTGAAAAATATCCTTTAAGATGTTTTTCATATGTACGTGGAGAAAAAAAATGAAGGGAATTAAGTACCTTAATTTTGTGAAGTACATTATTTTTCTCGTATAACACAAGTCTGTCATGCATCATAAGACTGGTAACATAATTTGACACAGTGAGTTGGTTATGAGAGGAACAATTGGGTTTGCATTACGGCATTTTGAAGCTAACGAATTTTCTGTAATATTGAATGTGTAGTTTTCTCCAAATTTTATTATCAATTGGTTTCTGATTAAGAGAATTAATTGGTGATGTGAAACAGGGCTATTGGAATTGATGACGTTTCAATTAGTATCACACACTGTGGAGTTTGTTACGCCGAAGTCGTGTGGACTCGGAATAAATTTGGAGATGCAAAATATCCCGTGGTGCCTGGGTACGTATACATATGACATTTTAACCGTCTCAGTTTATTTGTCCCTTTTTGATATTCATGCCTTGAATCGGGTCACAAAATAATTTATACGCTTGAAAGATTTTCTTAAAATTCTCTTCCGATTGGTGTAATTTGTTCTGAAAAATTACTCATGAAAATACATTATTTGTTGATCCAATAACGTAAAAAAAAAGCATGATTATCGAAAAACAGACAAACGAAATAGGACAAAGGGAGTTTCGGTATTAGATCACTAACACAGATGTTTCTTCTAACCGTTACGAATATATATTTCTAATCTATTGGCTTTGATCAGGCATGAGATTGTTGGAGTTGTGAAAGAGGTGGGATCAAATGTGAAAGGCTTCAAAGTCGGGGACCACGTTGGAGTTGGAACTTACGTGAACTCGTGCAGAGATTGTGAATATTGTAATGACGGGTTGGAAGTTTATTGCTCAAAGGGTGCTATCTTCACGTACAACCATGTTGATGTGGATGGTACCATCACCAGAGGAGGATTTTCCACTTACATTGTTGTTCATGAGAGGTAAAAATATAGTACTAATTTTTTCAATTCTGCCATTTAATTATTTCATTATGTTTTTTTTTTACTAAGCAAAGAATTTATTAATCTTTGAAAACGGATTACAAAGATTAAAGAGACCCGAGACTGAAAACGCCAAGGGCCCAAATTATTTCATTATGTTACTCTAGTTTTGAACATGTTGTTATCTGTTGCGGAATGCGCAGGTACTGCTTCCAAATACCAAAAGATTACCCATTAGCATCGGCCGCACCATTGCTATGTGCTGGGATTACTGTTTACTCTCCGATGATTCGCCACAAAATGAACCAACCTGGCAAATCGCTCGGTGTGATTGGTCTCGGAGGATTGGGCCACATGGCTGTGAAGTTTGGAAAGGCTTTTGGACTGAATGTGACTGTATTCAGCACGAGCATATCCAAGAAAGATGAGGCCCTGAATCTGCTTGGGGCTGACAAATTTGTGGTCTCATCTAATGAACAAGAGATGCTGGTACTTTTGACTTTTCTTTTTTCCGTTTTTCATTTTAAAACATAGGAGTCTCTATAAATAATGTACTATGTGATTTTCATTCAACCTGGGGTACGGGTCAAGAAGTTCCATTGGTAGACCGAACTAAACTTTGGCTGATAAACGGGCCGAGTTGAGTCGAGTGTTGCATTGTTCGAGCTGATCAGCTTCTGTATTAAGCGAGTTCGATAATGAACAACTGAATTCATTTGCAACCATTGTTATTTAAAAAAGATTATTAATGCGCAATCTATACCTTTGTTTGCAGGAAGTTTCGAAGTCATTGGACTTCATAATTGACACTGCATCAGGGACTCACCCATTTGATCCATACATGTCTCTGTTGAAGACCAGTGGTGTCCTAGTCTTGGTGGGTGCCCCAACCGAAGTGAAGCTCAGCCCCATAAGCCTTATTCTTGGTATATTCATCATCTCAAATTAACTAAATAATCCTATGTATACATATATACATAGCATGTATATATCTGTAGCTATATGTTCATCATTTTATTAGCTAAATTAATTACCCATATGGTACCTGTGGCAGGCATGAAATCAATTTCCGGGAGCGCATCGGGTGGTACAAAGGATACAAGAGAAATGTTAGACTTCTGTGCTGCGAACAAGATTTACCCAGAGATTGAAGTTATCCCAATTCAGTATGTGAATGAAGCTATTGAGAGGTTGATAAAAAGGGATATCAAGTACCGTTTCGTGATCGACATCGAGAACTCCTTAAAGTGAACGACAAAAGCCAGACATGAAATAGAGGTTCACTGTGCCTCAATATGATTTTCGCTTTTGCTTTTTGTTGTTTCCGCTTTTTCGGTTTGCGCTTTTCTTTTCCTTGTATTCAGGAGAGCTAAATAAGCTGTATTGCATAATTTGAAGTGGAATTGCGATGTTTCTTTCGTTCCCCTATTATTACCTCTCTGTTTTCCTGCATATCTTTTTGTCTTTGCCAAACCATTGCTTTTTGTACATTAAGAGATATAAAGGAGGTTCTAACAAGTAAAGTTTAAAGATTGAATGGGTGAGGCCTTCTCCAATGGAGTAATTATTTATTACTGTAGTTCCGAAGCACAGTGTGATTCTCCTGATCATTTCAGCATCACATTTATACGGGGTCCATGCACTTAGTCATAGACTCCACGAATACACTTAGTCATAAACTCCACAAGAATGCACAGTGTTAGAATGTCCGGAGCACCTAGTTGCCGTGCACCAAGAGCACTGATTAATAGACACTTGCTATAACTTAGGTGGGGTTTGACCTAAGTAGTAAACTAAATTTTTCTGTTTTTTGATGCTTTAAATGCTTGTACTAATGTGAAAAGTACAAGCTTTTTAAGCACCAAAAAACAAAAAAATTAGTTTACTAATTAGGCCAAAACACCCCTTTGTAGAAGTTCAACATTCAGCACTCTAATTTTGCGGTAAGCAAGCTTCTCTATCTGGTAAGTCTTGCTTATTTGCTTAATTTGTTTATTCTGTATCTGGCTCATTGTCAAGAAGGATGCTAATCAAACAAACGCTAAGCTACAACTTGATTTAGCACCAACCCCAAACAAACTCCAGCTAACTTGTTGATCTGCCGAGGGTAAATAGCTTATCGATGAGGCCCACGAGGCCACGATCAACCACAACGAAGGAAATAGGTAGGGCGACAACAGATCCCCTTGCCACAATCCCCTGGAATGACAAAAATAAACCAATACGTAATCACATTCACCATCACTGAGTATGTAAACTGAAGACACAAAAGGACAGCACAGGACATTATGGACTCAACCCATATGCTTTACTCTGTCCAACTTCATAGCCACCGGAAAGAAATAACTCACCTCCCTTTGTTAACACATGAGCTTCTCATATGATCGAAGATGTCAAGCACCAAATGTTTTCCGGATAAATGTGGTGCCGTTTCATCAGGTCCAGGCACTTTTGAAGACGGTGCATTGGTGATAGGGCTTCCTTGAATTTGAATCCACTGATTCAGAGTTTGTATCCTTGGAGTCGGACCCTAGCCTTCCGCAAGATGCTACAACATACATTGTACCTTTGGTACGAGTTCCTCCTTAAGCTCTGTAATACTTCTTCCAGAATTCAAACCCACATCATACCTCCTCCAATGGAAAAGTTTCTTTCTGCACATTAAGATTTCCTTGTGCAATCCCACATCTTCGGGCCAGGAAAGTACCACACCTACCTGAATTCTTTACCAGTTCTGGAATTGCTGTTCTGTCGAAATTAGACATATAGGCTGTGTTGCTTAGAGAATCGAGATACGACTCACCAGGTGGTCCATATATCGGTTTCAAATTACTCTTAGGCCTGCATTTGGTGTTTTTTAAGATATTTAGAGGACCACAAAATAGGAAATAACATGAGACAGTAACACTGTTCTTCAGTTTTCCAACACCCAAATTGTCCATTTTCCAAACAAAACAAAGTCAAGCTCCAAATCCAAGTTAAAACTACATAAGTATTGAGCAAAAAGCAACCACAATCTTTATCAACACTTGATCATCGAAACCAAGTCCTTTGTTACCAAGTCCAATGTTTCCCTCGATGTGGCACTCTTTAAGCACATTCTCATCAAGGTCATTGCTAACAAAATAGGGAATATCGTCAAAGATCCCTTATCGCACTTCAAGGCTCCTTGTAACTTTCCTTCGCATTCTCAAAACTGCCAAAGTCCGGATCGCCTAACAAAACAATTGAGGGGAAAATGAGAACTTTGCAAAATAATTTGGATGCAAATGAACAATTTGTCAACACGGAAAAAGAAATAGAGTCCTTTTTTTTATAAGTAGACAAAAAAGCAAAAGAGTAATCAAGTTTCTCTAAAGATCTGTCAAATAGCCTGAAGGCAGTATGAGATTCGCTCGACGACTGTCAAATGAAAAGAAAGAAAATGAACATAAACAATTTCTTCACTATTTACACTAATTTCTGCATACATATAGCTAACGGAAATTCTTCAAACCTGCATAAAAGAATTAAACAGCCTCATTGGCCTCGACTGATTCTTGTTCAAATTTCATTTGTACTCATCCACTGCTCTTGTTCAAGTTTCAGTCTTAAATCTTAATGTACAAGCCCTAGTGATTCTGGATTCCTGAATATCAAATCAATCTATCCTATTTTGTAAGAGGATCCATAGAGTACAAAACACAGCACCGATAGCAAGAAGAGGTTTGGACCAATGGTACAAGCCTTTGTGTTTGTTTGTACCCCTTGTCAGTTCGAATACTGGGGGAAGCCTTCTCAGCTTTGATTTTCTGGTTGAAAGTGACATTGTTTGGAATTGAGGCAAAAACGAGATTACCCGATTCCATGATCCGGCATGCGATCCTACAATTCCTACCTCATTCCACACCTACAACAGATCTAGGAATGATCTAGATCGTCCGATCCAAGTAAAAAATCGAAGGATTGCGCAATTCTATGTTACGATGGCGATCATAATAACCAACAGGTACTATTAAGATGGAAAGACATTGGTGATCAGCTAATTGAGAACATAATTGATATCAGAAGAAAAAATTGGTGAATCTTCTACTTAATGGAGGATACAGGAAAGTGAAAGGCGAGTATGAGAGATACAGACATGCAGGGAAAACATATATGGTTACGGCATTCATTTCCTTTCTTTCTCCCTATAGATTCTTCATAAATATAGTCGTCGGTACTTCCTCTTTAATCTTTTCCATTTCTACTCGATACCCAAATTTCTTATACTTCATCATACAATGTCCTTTTGTTTCATGAGCTTTTGATGTTAATTACCTTTATTCAGCCTCTATATCCAAAAATAAAAAACCTTAATTGCTCAAAGGTCCTCCTACGCATTGGATAGTCTTTTACCTCTACTTACTATCAATTTTATGTAATACTTATGTTAGATATTTGTTGAAAAAATACTTCATCGGATACTTTTGCAAAGCTAGTATAGAACCATACATGCTTGTGCATAATAAGATTCGTCCGTTTGACATAAAGAATTCTTGGTGCGAATTCCTCATTATCGACAAGAGAGAGATCATTTCACTCCCCAGTGTTTGGAATTCGTGTTGTTTGCTACAGCCCTACGACTAAATGAAGGTGCCTAAAGAATTTAATTGATAGTATGGGAGACAGATCAGCCAATGTTGTGGACGATTGCTTGCCTGATCAATTTTGTGCCCTAACGATCATTCACCTATCCTGAATTCTTCTTACTTTGAATATCATGTGGCATTTAAAGTGTGAAGCCCGGCGTGTCCACCACACCCTGTTTCTCAATTTAATGCCTAGCCAATATATTATAGAAAGTGCAATCGAACCAAATGATTGTTTCAGTTCAGAATTGTCGGGGAACCGGGGAGAAGTGGATATACACCTAATTTAACAAAAGCAACTCACACATAATCTTCCGAGGAGCCCCTCCTCTTTGACTCCTTGAGCATAACGAAGCATCTGCTAACATATATCAGATCCGTACTGACTATCCCAAGTGTAACTTCAACTCTTTTTTCTTCGTTTTGTTTATGAACAATAGCCTATTACACTATTTATAAAGTTAAGGGTATCCATACGCTACAATTCTCTTATCTAGATCCACTTAGCTAACTTTTTTGTTTCTTTCTTTGCTTATGGGTTAGTTGTTTAAGGACTTCAAACTTGAGAACATAGTTCTGCTTTCTTGAGAAGAGAGGGTCTTCCCTAGCTACTAGATACCATTAAACTATTATAATCTCAACAACAGACAACATTGTTGAGTACAACAATTGTATAGCTAATTATAGGTTGCAAAACTTCTAATTCAACTTGATTACAACTCATAATTATGACAATTATCAAGTTCAACTAATTCGGACACTTACCCCGTGGTCCTTATCTCAAACAAAAGTGGGTCTCTTTGCAAGGAGTTTTAGCACAATTCATGTGTACACCAAAAACAATAGTTGCCCTATATTATGGCCCGTGGTTAGGGGTGAGCAAAAAAGCCTGAAACCCGACTACCCGACCCGACAAGTTTCGGACAGGTTCAAGATATACTCGGGTCGGTTTCAGGTTTAAAAAAAAAAATAAAATAAAATAAAATCAGTTAACGGGTCGGGTTTCGGGTCTGAGAATTTGACTTTCGGGTAACCCGACCCGACAATATATATATACACTCTTTTCAGTCGGTTCATTACCCCAGCCCACAAACTCCACCACACCTTCTCTCTCTTACCCCCATCCCACCTCTTCATCTGGGTATCAGAAATCTTCGCACACCCTTTATTCCTTCTCTCTCTCTTCCTTCTCTCTCTCTTCCAGATCTCTCTCTCTCTCAAGCTTCAACCTCCTCCCGCCGTCCACCTACCCAGCCGACGACAGCACAGCCGACGGCGACGATGAAGACACAGCCGACGACAGCAATCTTAGATCTCTCTCTCTCCCTCGTGTGTGTGTATGAGATCTGAGATCTGCATGTGAACCAAAGTAAGTTACCAAAGTATGATTTATTGATTTTTGTCTTCTGTCTTGTGATGAACTTGTGTGGAATCTGTGTTCTCCCTCTCGATCTCTGATGTGAGTTTTTTTTTTTTTTAATTCATCGGTTGATATCTAGAACCCGACCAACCCGAACCAAACCCGACAGACCCGATCCGATCGGTTTCTAGGCTAGCTCGGTTCGGTTTGGGGTGCTGGTTTTCCCAACCCGACCCGAACCCGACAAAAACCCGACAAAAACCCGTGCTCACCCCTACCCGTGGTCAACACCGAAGACAATTTAGAAAATCTTAAAATCACCAAACATCCTTACCAACTGAAACCTAATACAATACAATATAATTGCCATGCACTAGACTACCTAAAACTAGTTTAAGACTTAAAAAAAAAAAAAAACCTCGATTATTTTAAGTCCAAAGCATGCATTTTTCTCATTTTCCATGTTCTTCAGGATTTCTCTCGCCGTCAAAAAATAAAGTCTTGAATTTGAGTATGCTAGTGATGTAGCATGAAACCAAAAGCATGTAACACGTTATTCAGGGCATGAAATCCCAAGTATTATTCAAACTTGTATTAAAATTTCTACGTAGACAGAAGCATAAGAATAAATGAACCTTTCCAATTGCTTCCGATGTTATTCCTGTGTTGCTTGTGCATTTCCATTTCCATCATTAGATGAGCTGGATCCAACATTTCCGGAAGCAGAGTTTCCTATTGCGGCAGCGCTATCTCCTGCATGTATTATCAGGATTATGACATAAATATAAGCTCATTGAACTATGAAGGGGCAGTTCAAAAAAAAGAACTATGAAGGGACCAGAGGGCAAATCAAAGGCCACTAAGAGAACAAAAGATTTAACAACTGTAGATTGCCAAGGAAAACATCACTTTAGCCATATTCTGTTTTCACAATAACTGCTGCCCAAGTTGCTTGAGTGCATAAAGGGAAAGTGATGCAGAACAGGTTGCCGAACAGTTTCTCAAGAAGTTGGACCGTCACAAGTCAAAGTAGTCTAATAGTTGCTTATTAATTCTATGGGAATTCTAAATAAGTGTCTTTCAAAGTTCCTAGGTTGGTTCTTTGTATTTCACACAGGAGTCGAAGGGTCAGTCCAAGTCATTAATTGTTAGACTTATCTAGTTATCTTTTTATATAGTATAAATATGGATTGTAATCCTAAGGGATGGGAATGCAATCAAACTTTATAATTAAGAGATTTCTTTAATCCTTGTGTTCAAGGTGTTTATCTTATTCTTGTGGATTCAAGAAAACCGCTTGTTAGAACGAGATCTAACCAACTCGTCTACTAGAACGATATCTAGTCGTTACTTCTGCTACAAGGCTGCATCAGAAAGGGTCTTGGTTCAACATCAAGTAGCAAAATAACTTTTGATCACAGCCAAGGGGCAGGCAGCAATTGTTCTACAGCATATAATTTGAAGATGCAGTTGGACTCTCATTCGATATGAAACCACACCACAACTTTACGTGGCATTGGATATGGTCTATTCGAATTTCATACCATATAGAAAGAATCCAATGTTTTCCAGCTACGAAAATATTTCATAGGATACCTAGAGGTGGTTTCATATTATTGGCAATAATGACCAGAGGCAATGATTAAATTTCTTCAAAATAGCTCAAAAATGTTGGAATGTCGTAGTTTCAATGTTAATATCACATTATTTTGCTTTTCGGGGACGTTATGTGTAACGACCCGCGCCAGGTGACCTGCTAACTCTTAGCCTAACCACATGACTCTAAAGGTTAACCTCGAGTTATACAGTACCTGCCTGCATTTCATTATATATTACACAAATTTCCCAGAGCCCACCGGTGTGGGGTGGGTCCTTACAAACTCCCCCATTTGAGCTCGCAACGTCCTCGTTGCGCCCCATGGTCCATCAACTTCCAAAGAAAGTATCCGTTTAAGCAAGTCAAGCTCATCTAATGTGGGACCCGCTCAAGCACGACAAGCACCTTGAGCTCCTCCCTTGTCGGGCCCACCTAAAAGCACGTCTCCTTGCAAAACCAGCCTCACGTTTCCGGTTGGTGCAAGCTCTGATACCGCCTGTAATGACCCGCGCCAGCTAACATTGTAACTCTTTGCCTAACCATGTGGCTCTAAAGGTTAACGTCGAGTTACACAGTAGCTACTCACATTTTGTTATATATCACACAAATTTCCCAGAGCACACCGATGTGGGGTGGGTCCTTACATTATACCTTGTGAGAATTATCCTATAGATAATTACATTGGCCCCGTTTATTATCACTTAAAAAAGTTAGACTAACAAAGGCTTTTAGATAATGAACTTTTTGATTATTAACATAAAAGACTTGAAATAAGTAGTATTGTAAAATATGTAAGGTGCAACTTTATATAAGCTTGAATAAAAATACAAATTGTTTGGTTAAATATGCCATAGAATTGCATATTTTCAAAAGGATGTCTAGATTGCCCTTGATAATTCTAGAGATGCACTCCTAGAATTGAGTGGTATATTGTCCATAGGCATTTTTACAGCTCTAAATAAGTGCAAAAGCTTCAAATTGCAGCTAAAAATTACCTAGTTGGTTTGGTCAATCAAGCGAAAAAGCTAAGTGATTATTTACAATTGCTACCGAACACCATTATCAGCTTTTCTTAAGACATAAGCCACATAAGTTAGCTTATAAGTGGCAAGTGCTAACAGCCGGGGCCATTATACGATGAGTAATACTCACTTCCATGACAAAAAGAGGAGATATTGGAAAATTTATAGAAACTACAAGTCTAACCAAGAGTTAGTCACGGTTGCATATAAAAGTGGGTGCATCGGAAAATAGAATTTCCAAATCAAACTTCCCATCCGATAAGAGTTAAAAAATTAGGACTTAGCATTGACTTGTCAAGAGATTGAAATCATTACATAATTTTCTAATTTCAAGACATTGGATCAATGCAATGAACATTTTGCAACAAGAAAAAACAAAACCCACAAACAAATTACTATATTTTTGGAAAGGTTGGGAATGTGAGAGCTTGAAACCAGAACTGATTCAGACAGAAGGACAAATGCAGAAATATTATTGTATACACAGAAGTTACAAAATGTCCAATTGTTTTTAAAGGAAATTGAGGTATGGCAGGAAAAAAACATATCCACCATCCAGCATATGTTATACCTGAAGAAATTCCACTAGCTCCCCCAGTATCACCAGGAGTTTCTGAACTCCCCATGAGGATTGATTTCGGCGACCTTTCATCTCCCTGTTTGTAGTCCTTAATGGCATCCTCAAACATACGTTCAACCTCTGCTACATCGGCAATCACCTTGGGAACCCTTTCTAGCAATCGTAAGTGTTCTGATGGTGTCTCGAGCTGTTGTTTTCTCTCCGAGCACTCAAAGAACGTATAGCAGCGGGTAAGTTAAGGCCACACTAACCTGTTACTTCCCATCTCGTAAGGGTAAAAAATTACGTACGCATGATTTGAGTACAGTGTCATGTTTTGATACCAAATAAATGGCAACTGAACACAGGTAAAATATGAGGGAGCAAGCAAGAAATATTTGCACATATCTTTTCTCGTCCTATTCCAAGTCATAAATCAACACAAGGCATTCTTTTGCTTCTGCATACTAATTCTTTGATCAAATCAAAATTGTTCTGCGTGGCAATTTTGAAATGAAAACTTCGAGATTTTGCAGCAGTAGCTCACTTAATCTACTGGGTGAGCGGACATAGCCAGTATACCTTCACAAGCTATTGTATCCTCTTCATAAATGCCACAACTGACTCTCCATATCACTAACTAAATCATGAAAGGATATTCTCTTCTCCATCCTTTCTCGTTTGCTCGGTCAATGCGATTTTGCAACAAAGCCAGCTCTCTACCAATCCACTGAAATTTTTCATGTAAATAATAGGCAAGCAGAAAACAGAAACCGAGCAATGGACCATATAAAATCAGAAAGATAACACTGAAGCGGAAATCCATACATGCTTCGTTATATCTTTATGCAGACTTCTGGACTTCTGCTCTAGCTCCACCTGTCAAACAGAAAATTTTGATCAAACAGTTCAAAAAACCCTTCAGTTAGAATATGCAACACTAGTATTCCAGAGAACCTGTGAGAAATTTGAAACCCAGCAGCAAAATAAGTAAAAATGTTGGGAGAAAGAGAATGATGCCATTGAGTGTAACATACAATACATCATACAAGAAAAAGTACGTAGTGCAAGAAAAAGATGTCGTAAAATGTACAAGTTACTGCTAATACTCTTAAGTTCTCTGGAATTTAACTTGGTAATATGAGAGTATTAATATGTACCAAGGTTCTAGGGCACGATTGGAGGATGGAATCTTCAGATTTCGGCTATTCATAAGTTTAACATGAAATGCTATTCATTTCCTTTTCTAGGATTATCACAACAATCTTGAGGCCAGGCGTTTCCCACGGGACCCTCAGATATTGATAGTTTCCTCAAATCAAGAATGTGTTAATGAAACCAACCACAAAAGGAAGAGTAAAGTCCATCATTCTGTTTTACAGTTTTAGGATGTCTAATACTATTTGTCCACATTGAAGTAAATAAAAACAGCTCGGTAATATTCCCTTTTACCCTTCTATTTTCCACTGATGGGACAACTCCAAAGATCAAAAAGCTGAGAATCACTTTTGGATTAGATTTCAATCTTAAGGGCGCTTTTGAAAAGTTATAAATCATAACTTCAAGAGTGCAATCAATGTCTGCTTGAAAATTTGGATTCACCAAAAGGATTTAATAAAATGGGTCGGAGTTTAATGAATCCGACATGACATGTAGAAGGATTGCGGCCAATCATTCTTCATCTGCTACAGGCAAACACATATATCCGTAGTCAATCTCAAGCTTAAGGAAATTTGACCTCACAAGTTGCAGACTTGGGGCTATAGAAAGACTGTAGTTAACCAGTCTTGCAACTGGTAGTTTCCTTTTTAGTGCAAGGAGGCTTTTCCAAAAAGACAAATCCTACATGCTTAAAGTTATGGACGTATCAAAAAGTAGGTGGCAGTTCAAATTCTGGCGAAACAGAATAAAGGTGTTGAACCCCACAGATATACTCTCAATAGGTCTGATGTTTCATTTCACCGATTGTCAGAAAATTCAAGTGCAACTTCCATGCTTCCCGAAGGATTTTTCAGACCCTTCAAATAGTCAAGGAAAAAAAAAAAGATTTCTTTGGATTCTTTCAACTAATTCTTCTTCCAACCAGATTCAAGAACAATAGGGAGTATTCATGACTCAAATACCCAATTCATATAATAAAAGAAGTTTTAACTTCCATGTGAATAAAACAATAAATCTGAACTGAACTAAACAAGAAGTGTATGAGGGAACTTACAATAGTAAGCTTTCTCAAGAGCCCTCCTTTCACTTTTTTTTTTAAATCATTGCATTCCTCCTGCAAAGGTTAGAAAAGAATAAGCTGCGACTATCGTGGCTGAAATGTTCTACTGCCACCTGAATGTTCAACTATTTAACAATTCCATCACTCATTAAAGGTGTATTGTCAAAACCATGGCAGAAATTTGGATAAGTAGTACCAAAAGCATACCAACTTATGGGAAAGATATAAAAATAGAGTAGATGTAAAACTTTCAACAACTAACCCCAACTTAGAGCAGATAATGTAATCATTACTTTCCATCAAAGTCATTAATATCACAATTTTTCAGGGTAACTGTCCCAAATACCATTTTAAAGGTGACATAATTATCTTTTACCTCAACATATATGAAGAACATTTGTCACAACACGTCATAGGATGGAATCCACATTTTATTTTTTTTAGTTAAATAGGTGAAAAGGACAGTTTTCATTACAAATAAAACCTCCAAGATTTAGTCTATGCAGCAAATTGTGCACAGGAGTATCCATCCAAACAATTACCACAAGGCTGCACGTCCAAAACCAGAGGGCCCCAGATTTTATCCACAGGACATCATACTCAGTGAACACTATGAGATGAAGGCACATTTCCAAATGAAACAGTGTGATAGACCAGCCCAAACAATCCCTACATGTATTTTTTCAGGGGAACAATGCAGCAAATATGTAACTAAAAGAAAGTAAGAGAAAATGTACTTTGACCAAATTTTGCAGTAAATACTAAAAAGTGAGGCAATGTCAATTTCATATCAAAAAGGGGGACTACCGAAGGGGAACAACCGCATACTATGTCGTGCTGTTGGCAACTTAAATTACTTTCTTCAAAGAAAGGTGTCTTAGTTAGGAACTTAATTGAAGATAAGATGAGAGAGATCTGACTAATCAAAAAGGGGGACTACCGAAGGGGAACAACCACATACTATGTCGTGCTGTTGGCAACTTAAATTACTTTCTTCAAAGAAAGGTGTCTTAGTTAGGAACTTAATTGAAGATAAGATGAGAGAGATCTGACTAAGATGATTTTGTCATGTTCATGTATAAGGAAGACCAGTATCAGGTAAATTTTACAACAGCAAGAAATAGTGATATGAGCCATAAATTCTAGTGGAAGGGAAAAGCCAAAATTGACAGGATGTTGTAACAAAAAAATTACCAAAATTATATGAATTGTTAAAAGCTAATAGCCTAATAGAGCATATAGCCCTTCATTGAGAAGAATTTAGGTGCATACACCTCCAAAAGAAAATGATAAGTGTTAACATTAAATTACAGTCCATAGACTCCATCCCCATACTGCACATATCTTTTTGCAACATCACATGATTATTCCTCTCTCATTCTTTGGGCACTCTAGTCATACATTAGTCATGTTAACTAGAAGGTAAGCTGAAATCTGCATCGTACCACAGTTACTAGATTCTGCTACAATTGACTTCAACCATGTATCAGTTATTCAATACTATCTCATGTGAAGAAGGGAGGTGGAGGAAAAAGATGCATTAAATAACGAAGAGCCACCGAAAAGACTTTGATATTTTCACCTCCGAAAAGTTATCATCTGAAAGCATGTTAATGTGTATGTCTACTGACATAGTTGAAACTTGGAGGAGCATCCCAGGACTGTTTTCCCCCACTGATGTTTTCTTCACTCCTAAGTGCATAAACATGGAAAGGGAAACCATCACAAGTTTAGTCACAAAAAAAATGTGCCATGAAAAATAAGCTTTCACAGAAAATAAAAATCACCCACATTTCTTCCTAACAAGCGTTTTCACAGAAAATAAAAACCACCCACAAATCCAGGAAGAAATGGTTAGATTTCTGCAAACTCAAGAATAAAACGATGCAAATACACAAATTAAAGATCTAATACATAAATAAGAATAATGAAGTTACTTCTGCTTCTTTCTATTGTTCAAGTTTCCAATCAGGGACCTGCTATTTACTCTTTTTGATATGTAATGCTCGGTTATTTGTTGGATTAACAAGTCTATCCTCCAGATTAACAAGTCTATCCTCCAGAAGTGCCACAATTGACAAGTAAGGAGTACTTAATGGAACGTGAGGTAATCCCATCCCATAAGTAATCAACATTTGCCTCCCGATTATTTTTCCAAGGTCAACACATTGCTTTTCACATGCAAAACACTACCAAATTAAAGAACCATGTCTTCTAAGAACAGAAACTCCATAATTGTCAAATTTGACTCCGCTGCCAATATGCGTCAAAACGAGCATAGATTAATTGCAGCCTTTTAGTGTTTCAATATAATGTATTGAAGTGGTTCACACCTCACAATAGCATCTACACTGGAAAGTTTCATATGAATCTAACTCCTCAAATTTACTGCAAGTACCGCAAGTGTTTAAAAATAAGGTTAAAACCACAAGTCGCCTGCTATTATGTTCCATCACAGATTCACAGGAATAAATCGAAGATGAAAGTGCTTGCAACAAGTCGTACATAACTCATACATCTGATTACTGAATATCTCTAGTTGGAGCACCAAATAGAAAAACATCACAAGTACAATGAAGGGCAAACCCCACTGTTAAGACTTCGGGGACGTACTAAAAGGAAGAAATAGTTCAATCATGTCGATGAATTATTAGTTATCTGCAACACAAACCTGTGACTTGCGCAAGCAGATGAGAACAACTCTGACTGCCCTCACTGGATTCTGACTTGAGTCTCACAAAGCTTCCTACTACTTTGCTTTCGAAAGTTTCAGGTTGCTTCAATAGCTCCTGCACTAGGCTCCTCCTAAGATACACAAGCTTAACATTTTCAGGAATAATGCCAGCGTAACAGCTCAGTTGAGCATCAAACACTTCCTTTTTCTGTGTTTTTCTTTGCGTACTCAAATTTTTTTGTTTTTTAGAGGCCACCAGATTCCCATCCTCATCTTCTGAACTGTATCCCTGTTCATCCTCCTCAGACACTTCAAGGTTCTCAATAAAATGAGGTTCCAAGATGTCATATATTTTATGTCTGTTCACTGTTTTCCTCCCCAAAATAGACTTCAGCCTTTCATCACACAAAATCTTCCTCTTACACTCCGGGTCAAAAAGCCTATTCTCATTGATGTATCCGGTAATGATACAAGAAACATCATATTGCGAGAGTTTTTTGCTTGTGTCTTTGCCAATTGATGAAAGAAAATCCATGAGGGCTTTGGATCCCCAACCAAGGAACTCCCTTTTATTTGATTCTACCTCACTTTTAACCTTAAATCGCTGCTTCTTGGATCTCTTCGATTTCTGCACTGGCTTATCCCCTTCTATGCCATCATCCTCTTCTATGGCATCATCCTCATCATCGGAAGCAGATGATAATTTAATTTCTTCATCCTCGTCAGATTTTTGTTTATATGAGTTGTACTTGTAGTTTTTTCCCTTTTTCATTTGAACATCAGCAGAATGGAGATGTTCTACAGTCAAGCCTTCCTTTTCCTTGATTATATCCCAATATTCCATGAACAGGCCCTCATATGTTTCTCTATCTTTAAAGTCGACCTTCTCCTGGAATGCAATAAGCATAGATTCAGTCAAAATAATGAGCAACAAAACTAGTCCCTTGTTTAATCAAAGCTCGTGTTTTGAACAAAAAACAGATATAAAAAAAAAGCTGGTAATTTGACCTGCTTTGGTTTTCAGTATAATGTCCCTTCCAAGGAAATTTATTTTCATTAAGATTGAAGAGTTGTGTGCAATATGAATTATGAAATTTTGTTTCTGTTTTGTTTTGCTCTTTTCTTTCAGGTGAATTCCTTGTCCCCCCCATTTGTTTTGTTGACTCCTGGTGTTTGTTCTATTTTCCATAAAACATCCCTTTTACCTGTTCAAAAAAGCAACTAAAATTTGTTTCATACATTGATCTTAATCGTGTAAATAATGTCTTTGATCATAGTATGGCTTTCTACGAGTCATTGTAGGAGTCATTACACCTGTGATAATTTAAATGTAATTTATATGTTACTTTAGTAAAAGTTTAGGTACATATTTTGAGCAATTGCTCAAAGAAAGAAGGCTATTAAACTATTTTTCATATATATTACCTGCATGGGGAAATACCGTGCAAACCAAAGACTAGAAAAATTTAGGATTACAAGTTTATACGTAACATATAACAAAAATACAGTGGTATGCTAAGTCTATTGTGACTGGTAAGTTGAGTTGAAAGTTCATAAAACACGGAAGTTCGATCTTGTGGCTTTTTTTATTCACAACAAGATGATGACCACAAAACCAGTTAAAGAACTTGCTAATTCTAAAATCATTCATTTTCCCACTCAAACGGTACAACAACAACAATAACAGAACCCATCTAGTCCCCAATCATTGGGGGTATGGGCGGGGATGATTGGAGACAGACCTAACCTTTGGCAATATGCACAAAGTGGCTGCCCTCAGAGTACCACTCAAACAGTGGCCCCCCTAAACCTCCAAGAACCGAGGAGCTACAGGGACGTTTTGCTGCAGAACCATACCCCCAAATCAAAGCTGAAAGGCATCAGGGAGGGCAGGCCTAGAGACCCAAATTAATTTATGTGTTTATTACCATGCTTCCTTCATTCATGGTCCAGAGCACCTCACTAATAGCACATGGATTTTCCCACTCAAACGGTAAAAATAGCAAATTTAGCTAATAGTTTGCATGTCTTCTTTGATAACCATACCCCATCAGAGTCAACATCCACATTCTCTTCTGAAAGAAGTGCAAGCTTTAAGCAGTTATTGCAGAGTCCTTTGTTCCCTTTAATACGTGCGAACTCCGCACCAGCTCTGCAGCGTTGGCAGACAGCATTTGGGCAGCAAAAACATTGGTATTTCGAACTCTTGTGGCAAATGATGCAGGAATGCCATTCTGAAATAGAGTAATCAAAATCACTTTGCTTGCTGTCATATCAATTATGAATTGTCCAGCTGGATAGGCATAGAACAAGATAAACTAGTATCGTAAAACATAGAGCACCAGATGGCTTCATTTAGTTTTGCAAATAAAAACATGACTCGACAACAGCAGAGTAGTAAAGAGGCTTAGCTCTCATTCTGCACAAATGTTTTGAAACTTGGAAACTGTAGCGAACCGGACACAGGAACGGCTCACAGGTCACCGATTTAATCGTCAGGTCCAATATTTTGAAGTAATTAAATAGATATAAAAATGCACACATAATAACTATAAATTCTTCAAATTCCTTATTTCTCTAATAACAAAAAAAAAATCATTGCAAATACCATAAGCGACAACAATTTAACAAGATCAGTCCCGCGTTAGAGATGCCACCAAATGTATTTCGCCTTTGGAGAAAAAAGAAGTCTTAGATAGTTGAAGATGGATCAGTCCCACGATCGCGAGAAACTGAGCATCGAAAGCCTTGGCTTTGCAAATTGTACTCAAAGCATGTTCAGTCCCACAGTGGTAGTTCACTTAACTGTAGCAGCATTTCACTTTATTTGCAGAATTGTTTTTTAGAATTTTTTACTTACATCCGGCATCTAGCTATCAAATATATACCCCGGCTAGTTTTATTGAATCTTTGAACGGTCTAGGTCCTGGTCTGATTTCCAAGACATTGGTCTGCACTCTGAACAGACTTGGAACCTTGTAAGGAAGGTGATATACATTGAATTAGCTAAGCATGTTTAGGATGCTGTTACAACAATTGCGAACCATGAGTTTATAACTCATGCTTATTTTCAATACGCAAAAATCCACAATATATGTGTTTTTCATTTTTTCCCAGAAAATGGTAACTCTAACATACAACATGCTTCCATAAAAGTCGATTCAGTTTTTTTTTTTTTTTTCCATGACATTTGGAAGGTAGAAAAACCTTAAGCTAATACTGCCATTCTTTCACCCAATATATACAACAAACGGAGAATGCAAGCTGCAGGTAAATATACAAGGCTTACCACAAGTCCAGGTGCTCTCAGTTTCTAAATCTGATTCATTCTTCCCCACACACTCGGCATGATAAGACTTAAGACACTGCCTGAAACAGTAAATGTACACCACTTTGAATGAGAACAAATTGATTCTATGAAAAATGATCTGTGGACCAGATAGGCCACAAAAAAAGCAGTGACGAATGTTATGCTCATGAGCATCAAGAACAAGAATGTTAAGTTCTAAGCAATCAGAAGCTTCAGATCTTAAACAGCTTCAGACCTCGGGTCAGATAAGTAAGCATGATACAATGATAGCATATACATCAAGTGCTTGCTAAGAAAATTATACACCACATTAGGATATAAGCAACTGTTTTATTGATTTTGGTATACATGATAAAGCTACAACTTAACAACACATTAACAAGTGCTTGCTAAGAAAATTTCCTTGAAGGTGTGCCCCATTATAAGACATTGCAGACATTCCTGCAACCCATTCAAAAGTTTTTTGCTATTATTCATTCCATTTTCATTCATTATTGTTCACACGCGCCTTTCAACTGAAAATAAATAAACTTGAAGACTTGAGCCATTCCCCGCAACGGAAGTTCCTTGCCTTATATCGTCTTTCTTCCTGATCGGCAACAAAAGAGATCTTACATCAATTTCCTTACACTTTACCACAATTGGCCGTTTATTTCTTTTTATAAGTTCCATTATAACAGTCTAAGTTGAAACTTAAAGTTTTTTTCACAATCATTTTTTCTCTTACTATGCTTCTTTTTAAATTGAACTATACTACAATATACATTTCCCATTAAATTATAAACGGCTCAAAATACTATTTAAAAAAATTTCATTAAGACTTTGTACTTAAAATTGAACAACGTAAAGATTATCAGCTAAAATCCAAATGGGATGCAGATTTAAAAACTCCTTAAGCCAACATATTTTGGGAGGCCTCCAGTTTGAACACGCTCAAGTTCTCAACACTTCAGAGAGTTTGTAAGGACAGTAAAGGACAATAATACCCTCCATTCTAAAGAAATTATATTTGGAGTAAATATTAGTATATACTCCCTCCGTGCCCAATTTTTTGCCCCAAATAACACATAAATTGTCCCAAAAAAATCGTCCCAGTTGAAAATTAATGAACAAAAAGTGTGATGAGTTACTCTTTTACCTTTTTTTTTTAAAACAAATACTCATATGCAAGGAATGCTTAAAAGGGTAAAAGGAGAAAATAAAAAATAATTAGAACATTATAGGTTAGGTAAGGTACAGAATGAGAGTGGCCCACATGAAAATCAGTGCTTTGTATTGTAAATCAGATAAAGTACCAAATCAATGCGGCCCATACCCATACTTAGAGTGGGACCCACACCAGGGGTATCAACAGCATTGCTTTAGAGTAACAGCAAGCATGAAAGAAATTTTCCCAACTCACTTGTGGTCGCAAACAATTAGCAATCCACCATCTTTGCACACAAAGCACCAATCCTCGGCAGTTTCTTCTTCTTCCTTCTTAATCTTTCTCCCTTTCCCTTTCTTCTTCATGGCTTTAAGTCTACTAGACCCTTCGAAAACCCCCAAATGCAATCCAACAAAAACCCAAATTTCAATTTCCAAATGCCGCAAAAAAAAAAAAACAGATTAAATCAAGAAATCATCAACAAATTATGACCCACCTCAATAAAATTTAACAATTGATCAACACTTGGTATGCAGAGGATTATCAAAAAAACAAAAAACTTGACAAGGAGACAAAAACTAGGGTTTTGCACGAAAAAAGAACGCAACAATGCAGTTTAGGCGATTAAACAAATACCCACTTGAGAAAGACTGTAACTTTAAACTCTGCCAAGAACACAAATCAGAGAGCTGTTGGAAACCCGCGGTTCAGGTTACTGTATGGGCTTTATAGAGAGAGAGATATTGATAGAGAGTGGGGGTGAAGATTGCAATGTGGGTGGGATGGGGGTTGTTGAGGAATCTAGAGTAATTGCGATTCGCAAAAATCTTTTTGGACATACATGCTTAGCAAAATTGTGATGGGGTTGTTCTCTCGAGTCTTGTGCAATTAATTTTGCTTGGTTGTTTGTTAGAGGTAATCAGATTTTAAATAAATATCGATAGGAAATAGGGAAAAGGTTTACTTTGTTTAGGCTCCGTTTGGAACTTGAGGAAATATAATATATAAGAGGAATGTAAGAGAAAATTTTAAAATATTGTCATCTTTTATTTGGTTAAGGGAGTGATCTCCATACACCTTAAATTATTATCCACACTCTATTTTTTGTCTTTTATTAAAAAAATTATGTATAAGAATTTCACTGAAAAATTAAAAAAAAAAGTGTGGATAATAATTTGGGGTTGTGAAAATCAATTACATTGGTTATTTAAGATAATAAATGGAAAGAAAGATTTAAAAAACAAATGCTACTTTCCCTCTAATTTCTTTTTAGGCTTTGTTTGGAACCTATGGAAAAGAAAGGAAAATAAAGAAGGGGAAAATTATGAGGAAAGTTAATTATTTTTTCTTGTTTGGTTGAAAAAGAAAATGAATGAGAAAAAAAATCCTCTCGTTTGGCTCAAGGAGGAAAATGGAAGGAAAATTAAGTCGTAAATTCCTTTCTCCTTCTAAATTCAATTTACTCTTTATTTTCTTTCTCCTTTTCCCTTTCTAGAGTTTTTTTCCTTAGAATTCCTTGTATTTTTTTCTTTTCTCCTTATACTTGGAACCAAACAAGCGGGGAGGAAAATTTCTTATTTTCCTTTCCTTTCTTCAGTTTTCCCTAGATTCCAAACAAAGCGTTAATTTTTTCGAACATTTCTATTTCTTTTTCTAAGTTTCAAACAAAGCCTTATTGGTCTTTTTATGTTATGTTTATGTCATTTTATCCCCATAATTTGTTTGTCCCCTTCACACCACATGTACCCCACCCTATTTGCCCTGTTCGCGATAAAAACTTGGGTGTCAGCTGGGTACCGCAACTACCACGTGGCAGTACCCAGCATACATCTTGGCCATTTAAAAGTGTTTCGGACAGTCCAGATTTGAGAGAGAGAAATGAGAAAGTGGGAGGGATAAATCTGGACCGTCCAAAATAGTTTTAGAAAAGTGACGGCCGAGATTGGTGCTCGGGTACCACGTTTACCCTACCTTATTTACACCCAAAATTTTCTCCCCATTCGCGGTGTTTAATCCATGACCGACCAGACTATATTTTTGCAGTAAGTCCAGGATTATGGAAGGACCCAAAATTTGTACGAATACTAGCAATTGTTCGTGCATAAAGGCATATCCGAATGTAATTATATCTCAAAATTAAATCAACTATCTTGTTCTGCCCTTTAAATACAGTCAAAGTCCATCAAAATTCGTTACTTTATAGTGCACACCATCCTAAAAACCCCGCCCAGTCTAACTCGTTTTTTAGGATTCGGGATAAATATTTAGGCCCATAGGACTGGGTTAGGCTGAGATTTTAAGTCCATTTACTAAATGGGTTGGGTTTGGAAAAAATCATTAAGGCCTAGCCCACCAGCCCGATTAAAATAAAAAAATTATTTGAGGGAGACATATATGTGTTGTTACCTATAATTATTGGAGAGTTCTAACTTTTTGAGCACTTTAATTGCTTTTTTGTGAGACAATTTAATTATCAGAGCTACATAGTTTTAGGGAGATCATAACCGTCGAGGTCAAGTTGGAACTTATAATTATTACGGTTGTGAATTCTAATTTAAACGTTATGGTTGATTATTTTATGTTTGTGATAACTTTAAAAAAATAAATGAACTTGTTGGACGGGATTGGACAATTGAAAAAAAATTTAAAAAAATAAAAATTCAATTGGGTTAGGCTTGGAAAATTGAAGCTTGATTATTAACGGGTTGGACTTACAAATGTCCAAATTTCGTTAGAGGTAATTAAATATTCATCCGCTTTTTGGATACCACTTAGATTTTCATCCCCCATATTTTTTGGACTTATGTTTTCATCCTTTCCGAGTGTAAATTACCTATCTTACCCTTTTAATATTCAAATATATAAGTATGTGTATATTGTCTTCCTTAATTAGTGGGATTGATTATATCTTCAAAAATTTCAAACATTCAAAACAACCAAATCCCATTGATTTGGTTTCCATTTTAAATGGATGAAATTTAAAACTAAAAGAAAAAATACATCATAATTCAAAAAGCCACAGTCATGGTTAAAATAAAAATAGAAATGTTCAAACATAGTAAATAAACGGAACATGATAAAAAAATATAGTATGCCGATAAAAAAAAACATGGTAAAAAATATGTGCAGCATGCATTGTCATTTTTTTTACCATGTTTGCTAAATATGGTAATTAATAACAATGGTAAATTTAAGTATTTTACATAATTGAGGCACTAGGGATCATGGTAAAAAAATGCGTATATAACAGTGAGTATAATTGATATGAACCATGGTAAATATAATTAATCCGATTCATTACCATGGAATTATGGCAAAAAATACGTCCTTACCAATAAACATGGCAAATTCGATTCATTACCATGGAATCATGGCAAAAAATACGTCCTTACCAATAAACATGGAAAATTCGATTGAAGATAAATTTGTATATGAATCAAATAAACCACCATTATGTTTCTTTTCAACCACCTACTCTTTTTTTTTTGTGAATAGCGAAAAGAAATTTTATTAATCTGAGTAAAGATTACAAAGATTAAAGGGAAAAGAAGAAAGATGGTATCACTATGCCTCTCTAAACCCCGAAACACAGTTGGCAAGAGACCAACCCCAAAAAATGCAAACCAAAGGGCACCAATGATCTGTCTTAACCAGATTACAACAAAGATAGAAAAGCCCGGATTGTGAAACAAAAAAATCAAGCAACAGACGTTACAATATTCTCTGAAATCAGGTCATTGAGAGCTTGAATCCACGCTTAATCAATCACCAGAGCTACCAATTATCAGTTCAATTCAAAACCCTCGCTTCTCTCTCTTCTTCATTCCAGACGAAACTCTTCCTTCCAGAGATCAAACCTTCCCAATTGTCCCCTACCTCGCCCTACCACTCGTCCTCGTCCTCCCGCCATCATCAGCCCACCGTCCTCTCTTTCCTCGTCGTTCTTCCATCGTCCCCTCTCTCCTCACCGTCGGCATCCTAATCGGTTCCAAATCGTCGACCATCACTTTGGTCGGGGACAAACACCGTTCTGTCATTGCTCGATTTTGTAAGTATTTTGGGTGGGTAGTAATGATTTTTCCCCTTAATCCATTGTTTCACCTGTTAGGTAAATGTTTACTGTCAAGTGCTTTGGATGATTGATTTTAGTGTTGTGATCAGGTGCTCTGCAATTTCATGAAGTTCTAGTGCTGGGCTATGGTCTCACATGTCTGTCTCTATGCTTTGCTTTGGATCCTCACGACTTCATTTCAAAGATAGACCGTAATCTGTGGGATAATGAAATATCCCCAAATCCCTAAATTGCAGGGAGGACCCCAAAACTTATAAATTGATCCACTTTTTCCCCTATATATGCAACATTCAATTTGGTCCTCAGCTTCTTATTATATACATATACATTTTTAATAAAGGGTAGTTTTGGATTTATTTGAATGTCAGGATGAAAACATAACTGATGAAAAAGCACAGGACGAATTTCTAATTTCAAGGGCGAGGGAGGATGATTATTTAACTGGCTCATTTCGTTATTATCTAGTATAAGCCTGATCTGAACCGGCCCAGCAGGCATGGGCGGACTCACATGGGGAGCACGTGGAGTCACGTGCCCCCACAGCCCCACTCAAAATTGGAAAATCTCACTTGTGCCTTTATATATTTTGAGTAATTTTATTAATACTAACACCCAGAATGAAATATACATTTGTATATAAATTGAAAATAATTATATTTATCTCATTTCATTCATCAATTTTCTTCCATAACGTACAATTGGTAATTTATAAATTACTACTGTTGCTAGGGCTATAAACTTCTTACTCATTGTTGTTTATTATAAAGGGTCTTGCTAACACTCATTCATTAAGCAGAGGATAATATGACAAACAAGTTCGGATATCAATATACTGTCACGGATATCTAAACACTTTTCTAGGATATCAGTATATTTTCTACACATTATACCGTAAAGGGTTGATGTTAGCATTTTCCTATTATGAAACAAATTTTCCCGACGTGGTCCTTTGAGTGCCCCCACTACATCAAATTTCTGGATCCGCCACTGCCAGCTGATATATGTGCACACCTAGTCCACACAATTTCAATCGGTTGCAAACACCAGGAAGGAAAACTCTGGAAGAAAAACTCTAAATGACATTCAAAAAATGGAAATGAGATCTGACTTCGTTCGTTTTGGGTTTCAAACCAGCCTTTTCAATTATTAATCATTCCAAAGTTGGATGGCAGCATGAGATCTGACCTTGTTCGTTTTGGGTTTCAAACCGACTTTTTCAATTATTAATCACAATTCTCTCAAATTATTACCCTTATTTTCAATTATTATTCTCATTTCTCTCTATATCTCTCTCCAATTATTACCCTTATTTCTAATTATAATACCATAATTTCTCCCTCCAATCATTACTCCAAAAACCAAACAAGGTCGAAAGAAAATCAACATGCTGACATCCAACCTTCTACGAAAAACAAAAGTACCTCTTTTACGTCAAATGTTTTGTGTTGCTAAAGCATCCATATTGGCTTAACCAAAATCAAAAGGTTGCTAAGGTTAGCAATATTTGTTCAAAAAAATGTTCACATTGGAATAACAAAACTTAGCAACATTTTAGCAACTAACCAAATTTTGACCCTTAAATAGCCAAAACTAGCAACTTTTTGCCAATAACTAAATTTAGGTGACCGTACATCTACCCAATCGAGTACACCCACCTAGGGGTGCACAAGAAAACCGATATAACCACTAAACCAATCCGATCTGGACCAAACCGTTCGATTTGGTTAGGTTATGCGATTCATTGGTCTAGTTATGGTTCTGAAAAAATAAGAACCGGTAATTATGGTTTGGTCACTGGTTCTCAAGTAAAGAACCAAGGTTAGAACCGAACCGGACCAATATATATATATATATACACACACACACACACACACACACACTCAACTTCCTGTGAGGGATCTTTGTTAAAGTGTGTGACTCCTATTTCCGGATCAATTTTTGACAATCTGAACCATTCAATGTGTTTAAAATGTGTTTTAAAGGGTCTACACAAGGATTCGTAAAAAAAAAATACCTGGAAGGGCTTCATCCAAGTAGTTTTTCATAAAATATATATCTACGGTTTCTATGAAAACGGCTCGGATCAAGCTTTTTCGAGTATTTTTTTCGACGAATCCTTGTGATAGTCCCTAAAAACACGTTTTAAACGCATTGAACGGTTCGGATTGTCGAAATTTGATCCGGAAATGGGAGAATTTGGTGACTCCCATACTTAACAAAGTGTGGGATCCCACATCAGAAGTGGACTCTATATATGTATATATTATATTATATGCATTATAGTACTTGGCAATGTTCAGGCCTCATTCTATGGATTTTTTTTGAATTATTGCATTTTTCGAGGCAAATCATTCTCTTATAATATATTAACTAAAAGTCCCAAAAAAAACAAAAAAGTAAAATGTGGTTTAACATAAAGGGGCCTCAATACAATTGTCAATTGCCTTAAAGTAGTTCTCGTGCATGTTGCAAAGGTGGGGGTAACAAGTTAATGGCAAGTAACAACCATTTTCGTCCATATTATGGTATCCCTACCAACTTCTCTACCAGCCTCAATACAATTGTCAATTGCCTTCAAGTAGTTCTCGTGCATGTTGCAAAGGTGGGGGTAATAAGTTAATGGCAAGTAACAACTATTTTCATCCACATTAGTGCATCCTAACAAAGTTCTCTACGGTTTATTTAGGCCTAATAAGTCACTTTGAATTTTTTTTTGTCCTTATTTGATTATTTCCGCGTTTGTTAATTTTGCATCAAATTTTTGTGTATTATTGGTTCATCTCGGCGAAAAGAATTGAAAAGGTAAAAAACTACGATTAGAACTCTCAATTTTTTTGAATAAAATAAAAAATAAGTTTAAAAATCTGTCTTTTTTAACTTATTTTTGACATATTTTTTTACAGACACACACACTCATATATATATATATATATATACAGAATCATGATCCTATGAGGGATCCCTCAACTCCCTTAGTTGCAGACCTCCACTTTTCGAACCAAATTTCGACGATCCGAACCGTTAGATGTGTTTAAAAGGTGTTTTTAAGGGTCTCCGTGAGAATTTGGCAAAAAACAATACCCGGAAGGGCTTGATCGGAGCAGTTTTTCATAAAACTGCATAATGCAGTTTTCAAAACTATAAAATGCAGTTTTATGAAAAACTATAAAATGCAGTTTTTGAAAAACTGCTCCCATCCAAACTATAAAATCCGGACCTACGTCCGGACCCCACTTTCTGGATCAAATTTTGACAATCCGAGCCGTTAGATGTGTTTAAAATGTGTTTTTAAGGTCAACCGCGAGGATTCCTCAAAAACAAATATCGGGAAGGGCTTGATCGGATCAGTTTTTCATAAAACATGCATATGTACAGTTTTATCAAAAACTGATCCGATCAAGCCCTTCCCGGTATTTTTTTAAACGAATCCTCGCGTTGGACCTTAAAAATTCATTTTAAACACATCTATGGGTTCGGATCATCAAAATTTGGACCGGACGTTAGGTCCATATTTAGTGGTTTAGATGGGAAGCTCTTCTTATATATATATATATATATATATATATATATATATATAAATATTTATAAGTGTACATAATTATGTATCTTGATTTGGTAAGTTAATGGTTTTTTTCTCGTATCTTTTTTTTGTCTATTTAGAGTAGAAATCGATTTTGTTAGGAAGTCTTTAATATTCTACTATAACTATTTGACCCTACTAATACCCAATTTGCAATTTTAATTCCGTAGTAAGTCATTGAAATTCTAATTAATCTTTTGAGTTCATGTGTTGTGAAACAGTGTTCCAACGCTGATCGGGTAGAACCACAACTGAACCAAAACCAGTCCAGTCTTTCGGTTTGGATTTGGACAGGTTCTACACTTATATTGGTTAGGTTTGGGTTCTTAATTTTCTAGAACCGGTCGGAATGGTCCGGTTACTGGATTTCTAGAGAACTGGTCCAACCCGAACCTTATGCACCCCTGCACCCACCATTACGCAAAATGACAAAAACCTTCTCTTTACTCAACTCTCTCTCTCTCTCTCTCTCCACAATTTTTCAAACGTGTAATTTAAAAAATGTTTTTTTCTCAAAGTTTATTTAAAAAACTTTAAAAAAAAACTGTTTTGTTTTAAAAAAATATTTTCAAATTTTAAAAAAGGCTTTGAAAAACTACATTTTGTAGTTTGAAAAAGTGATGTGGTAAGTTTTGGTTATCATTTGAAAAAGTGATAGGGGTCTATCATTTGGTTATGCACAAAATACACCAATATTGGACTTGACATTGTTAGCTTTAGCAACCTCTAAATGGATAACTGAAAGCTTATATGACAACTTTTGGTCATCCAAATTTGGTTAGGCCATTGTGGATGCTTTTATAGAGGACCTATATAGTCGAAAAAAGCCTTTAGGCATACATTCCTTTTGTAAACGAAAAACTTATGTACACAGATCCCTGTCCACATATCGCTTTTCAGAGGCTCACTTCAGGGTCCCACAATGCACACATCGGCCCCATTTGCTAGTACTTATAATTCAACTTATTTTGCTTATTTATTTTTAAAAAGCTAATGAATGGTGTTTGTTAATAATTAAGGATACTAGCAAAAAATCACGTGATGCATGGGCCAAAATCCAAGTATACATGGTTAAATGTTTTTACACGGTTAAATATGCTAATTATCCCAAATGAATTATTAAAGCCCAATAATACAAAAAATAAAAATCTGGAAAACAAAAGTTGGCCTAAAAAGTATAAAATTTATTATTTATTGGACTTGTATATTGTAGGAGTTCTTTGGGGAAAAAAGTTTGTTGTTTTTCAAACTGAAATCCTTTCCATTAATTATCTCGGATAATTTCTTGGGCTTTTTAAGTGTTCCTCCGTGGCATAGTCTGCCAAAATATTTTATGGGATTTTCCATAAAGCCTTTTGGGAAATTAAGCCCACGTCGAATTGTTACAGGTTGTCAGGTACCAATCTCTTGTACGAAGAGAATTTTGTTAGACTTTAATTTTGTTAGACTTTTTTAAAAAAATTAATAAAGAAAATCTAGTGGCAAAATAAAATTGAAATGAACGTTTTCGAAAAACAGTCCTAGTCAATTGTTGAAGCTCTCCACAGGACTCAATTCCATATCAAATTGTTCTTGATAACAGCTCTTGCACTTCGAGATAATTATAAGATTGCCTGGGAGGATTACTAGTGAGAATCAACTGTCTCAATAATCTCACAAGTGTTGGCTCAATCAAATTATTAATCGGGGTCCACGTCAAATTGTTACCAGTAGTAATCTCTTCCATTGTGAGAAAAATTTTAAACTGTCCAAGACACATACTTGAGAGAATATAGTATTTATCGAACAAAAATTAAAATTAATGCTTTCAAGTAACTGTCGCGACAACTACTAGAGTTCTATAAGAGGTGTCAATTCTGAATCAAAATGTCATCAATAACAATCTCTTTCGCCATGGGGTTAATGCTTTCAAGTAACTGTCGCGGACAACTACTAGAATTCTATAAGAGGTGTCAGTTCTGAATCAAAATGTCATCGTTAACAATCTCTTGCGCCATGAGGGTATTGTTAGACATTTATTGGTGAAAACCTAGGGTTTATCGGAGGAAATATGAAAAGAGTGTTGGTTATTTTAATGGAATTGATTTAAATATAAGTTTTGGTTTATTTCTTCTCAACTTTAAGTATTCTAAATAGATTACGGAGATGATATCTTAGTTTTAAGCAAACGTGGTTTCAAACCGAAAGCGAACCGTATTTTAATGGTTTGGATCGGTTTGGATCTATGCCTTTTGTGGGTTTGGTTTGATTCTCCACATTCATAATCCGTAGGTATTGGCTTGGTTCTTGGTTTAATATGAAACCGAACCAATCCGGTCCATGCTCACCCCTAAGTGGAACAGTTCATTTAAGTCAAACTGCTACTAATACGGGAAAATTAAATAGACATCATGTTTCGGAATCCTATTTATGTCTCTATTCTAGTTGGTTTGAACAATTAAGTTGACATCTTCATATTCAAATAAATCCAAAACCACCATTTCTCTACCACAATTTTCAAAATATTTCTCTCCAAATATTTTCTAATATATCTCAATCTCTCTCTTCTATCTTTCAAATGTGTACGAGGTAGAATTTCACGTACTGGACTGCTTCTTCCTTGAGGGATCGAATTCGCCCGAACCCTAGTCTGCAACAAGAACAATCATTAGAGCGCCCTTGCCTCTCGTCGGCAAAGACCCTCCGATGCTCAAGTTAGTAACGGGATATCCGAAATAAGCCAAACACTATGCGTATAACTGTTAGTTTCAGCGTACCTTTCTTCATTAGTTTTGCATTATATTTAGGGAATTGATATTGGCACTCCACTTTTCTCTATTGTCACTCCATTTATTTGTCTTTATTAAGCAAAATTACTCTTGAACTTTATGAATAGAGACAAACAAAGGGAGTGCCAATAGAGAAAAGTGGAGTGCCAATAACAATTCCCTATATTTATAGGCTTTAGATTACTTCTTTATCAAGACCCTTTGTTGCCCTAGTTTCCTTATCTCGTTAGGAAACTATTCCTAATGGGATTCGTCTCATTAGGTATAGCAAGATATCCTATACCAGATCCCGTCTTGCAGTAGGATTCTCTTCCATATAGGACCTTTTCCTATTGCGGTGTGCAATCCCACTTCTATCAGGATACTTCATTCATTAATTGATTTGGAATGCTCACATCATCCCCTTAAATCACGGGATATGCCTCTTATCGCGTAAGGGGCTATTCCAGACCCTTCTAGAACATTTCACCGCCTTATCCCTTTGAGGCGGTATAGCCATGCTGCCTAATAGCTCGGCCTTACCTTTTCCAATTTACCGGTCACGGCGCCTGTAAAGACCCGGAAATTCGTAATAAAAAAATTTCGATTTAAAATCTGGAAACTTCAAGAAAATGTTTAAAAGGTTAGATGATGATTAATGTGGGGGAATTGGAAAATGGTGGTGTAAAGAACCGTGTTTTTTTTATATAATGTTTCCGGAATAATATTAGGGAAATGTGAGGAAATGAAAATAATATGATGTGGGTGTTTGGAGATGTTGAAAATGTGTTAGAAGTGGTCGGGAATCGAATTGGTGGAAGTAGAATGAATTTCAGAAAATTTCCAGGAGATACCAGTATCCCCGTTTTGAGATACCAGTATCTCGCGAACAGAGGAATTTTTAGACTGGAGATACCGGTATCCCCATTTTTGGATACCGGTATCCCCTGCACTTTCTGTAACATTTTTGTGCGCGATTTGGGGGTTCTATAAATAGAACCCTTAGCCCATTTTTCACCCCCACACCCCGTTTTTGAGCCCTAGAGCTCCTCTCTCCCACTTCTCTCTAGAAATTACACCAAACTACTTGATTTCTACACAAACCCACCTCAAATCTTGAAGATTCAAGTGTCAATCACTACTTTTCTCCTTGGATTCGAGGTGTATCACTCAAGGAGGTAAGAACCCACGTTTTTGGCTTTGTTGCTATGTCTATCACGTTTATTTCTCTCTCCCCTTGCTAAGGAGTGAAACCTCACCCTTGTAGCATGTTGTTTGCTTGGTTTAGAGCTTGGGCTTTGATTTCAAGCTAGGGGAAGGTTGTTCTTGGTGTTTGGAGACCGAATCTTGGATTTTGGTGTTAGGGTTTTGCTCAAAACCCATTCAAGTAGGGGTTTCTCATCTCTCTCTATATATCTATGTGTTTAGATCATAAACCCTTGGTGTTTACCCAAAAAAATTCTCATATGTGGTGTATTGTGGTATTTCTAGTCAATTGTTCATGAATTCAGGATTTTGAGTAGAATTTCTATACAAGGGTTGCGAATTTGGTACTTCTACTATGTTTACCCCCATGGGTTTCAGATTCAATTGATCGGTGGTGAGTATACATGATTTAGTAATAGTTAGGGTTACGGTTTGAACCAAAATTGGGGCTTTTGTGTTGATTGGCCGTGATATGTAAAAACAAATATATTTATATGAAATTGACGGGCGTTGACACGGATGATTAATGGAAGTGGGACACAAAGGTCAAAGATGATATTTTCGGACACGTTACGGATACATGAAACCGCTTGAAAGAGAACAATGGGTGTGAATGTACGATGACACGTACTTGAATCGAGATGAAAGTATAATGATAATTAGAATATGATAATGTGACTCGAGACCTTCACGGTATGCCCGAAGTATAATGAAATGATAAAAAAAAATGATTGAGATACATGACGTATGAGTATTTAGGACACACGTGATGTGTCGGATACGCACCGGGTACGATTGGGTTAAAGTGATGAAACTATGGGGACTTGTAGTACTCGTTGGTATTTGTGAGATACGGAGATGCTTTGTTAAGTACGAAGTGACACCCGGATGTATCGAAACTACTTAGACTTGTGCGTGAATTGCATGTGTTTGTGGAGTCTT
>JAXBDA010002961.1:0-38209 GCA_036023075.1 Gaultheria prostrata | reverse complement strand
TTTTTTCAAAAATAAATAATGCATTGTGAATGTACATTCTGTTCCTGTCCCCCACAGTAGAAAAATTCAATTAAAAAAACAAATGGTGCGTGAACAGTACTGCACCAATTTTGGTGCGGTATTGTAGCAAAAATAATTTGGTGAAGAAAAGTAGAGAGGCTGAAGTAGGGAGCCAAATGGGGATGCTCTAAGTTCACGGTTCAGAGAAATATGGGTGACTTTCCAATCATAATTAATACATGATTCAAATTGGGTAAATTACATTTAACCTCCTCAAACTATCACCCGAAAACACTTTACCCCCTCGAACTATTAAAATTTACACTTTACCCCCTTAAACTTACTTAAACCTACAAGCTGCTGCTGCCGTTTGGTCTCCGTTAGAAAAAAGGAGGCATGGAGAGTCCAAACACGATCGCTACTCCGGCACAGATCGGCGGCTCTGGTACACACACAAACATGATCGGTGGCTCTGCTACTCCGGCACGAACCCGATCGCAGCTCCAACAGTACAAACCTTAACCCGACCTTAACCCTTACCGCCACAAATCTCTCTCTCTCTCTCTCTCAAACCTTAACCCTTGCACTCTTACAGCCACAATTGCTGCAACCCGCTTGTACGCCTAGAGGTCGTCGAAGAGGTGGACGACGGGCCACATGGTAGAGATCGAGGCGGCGATCTGCTGTGTAACGGCGGAGCTGCAATTGGGCCTCACAGCGTCGTGTGCGTGGTAGCACGACACGATTTTAGGTATCATGGTGGCGCACGTTAGAGGCCTTCCCCGTGGTGACGGTTGTTGGTGGGATTTTGGTTTCCATTCATAGGCATCCTTTTTCTGTGGGTCTTGATTCTTTCAAGGCCAAGTTAGAGAGAGAGAGGTAATTAGGAAAATGGAGGATAGAAGCAGACGGTGTGCGCAGGATACATACTTCCTTTTTTTTTTCTAACAGAGACCAAACGGCAGCAGCAGCTTGTAGGTTTAAGTTAGTTTAAAGGGGTTAAGTGCCAATTTTAATAGTTCGAGAGGGTAAAGTGTTTCCGGGTGATAATTCGAGGGGGTTAATGTAATTTACCCATTCAAATTTTGTTTGGAATTATTCGCTCTTTATTTTTTCTTTGGCACCAGCCTCACCACCTTTCAAATATCAACATTCTCTCTTTATTTATTTTTTCTTTTTCCGACTTTTCCGATCCGATCAAAGATAGACCGACCATCTATGCCGGAACTAGAAATTCACAAGAAATTACTTTCTTGATAGACAATAATGGACCCAAGATTCAATTATTATTATTTTTGAATCGGATAATACAATTACTAATTTTAACACTAGAAAAGTACACTTGGTAAAATATTTTTTAGTATAAAAAACATGAGCTGATGAGCAAGTAAAAAAAAAATGCAAACAATAACTAAGAGGGGAAAGTCGTTGCATCACAATGTCTCCGCTGGCGAGCACCAAATCATATATAATATTGATAAAGTTTTAGAGTTTGTATTTTTAAACTTAGGGATGTTTTGGCCAAATAATTTCGTCAGGATTTTTTTTTTTTTTTGTCCTTATTCAAGAAAAATTCGCATTTGTTTGTTTCGTGTCAAATTTTTATGGATTATTGGTTCGCTCGACGAGAGGAATCTAAAAGGTAAAAACTTATTAGCCAAACTTCAACCTTTGGAAAGGGGGAGCCAGTTCTGGCCTTCGGCGTGACAACAGTGATGACAGGGTCCGGTGGTTCTTTTTTTCTTTTTCCTTCATATTTTCTAATTTCTACTCCCTCCGTCCCTTTTTAAGTGTGTTACCTGAGAATTCAACCTATTTTTCTCTCACATCAACTTTCACAACTTTTACATCTATTTTCCATTACTTACTATTATCAATATAATAATATTCACTAACTTTTTAAAAAGAAATCTACTTTTAAGAGCAAAATAAGAAATGTACCCACTAACTTTTCAAAACATACTTATTAAGGGACATCCCAAAATGAAAATGTACACACTATAAAAGGGAGAGGGAGAATTTTTTTTTCTCTTTTTTTTATAGGTGGTTGTATTTGTTTGGATTGGATGATTAATGCGTTTTCTCTCTTCTGGCAAAAAAAATAAAAAAACTTCAACCTTTGTTAATAAAAGCCAGAAATAATCTCAAAAGCCGGTCTGTTTTGATTTATTTTTTATTGGACAATGCCACCGATACATAAATTTTTGTACATAAAATGTACCGATAGATTGATTTGGAATTATTCCGGGTCCCATACAGATGATTGGAGCAGTCCACGTTCTTCAAAATAGTATTTCATTGTAAGCCGCCAAAAATCAGTCAATCGGATCTAGGTAAATGCTCTATCCGTTTATCCAGATTTTTGTTTTGAACCAAAAACTGGATGGAGCATTTACCAATATTCGATTGAGCTGATTTTTTATGGGGTATAATTAAACATTATTTTGAAAAATATGAACACCTCTGGTCATCCGCGTGGGACTCGGAGTGGGCCCAAATAAAATCATTTGTACATATTAAGTACAAAACTTTTGTACACATATCATTTCTGATTTTTTATTAGTGTATTTTTTATCATTTTGATCATAATTTTGAACTTTTCAGATTCCTCTCGTCGAAACAAACTAATAATTTAAAAAACCTATGCGGAACTAACAAATGGAATTTTTTTTTTGAATAAGGATATAAAATAATATGGTTCAATTATAAAACCAAAATATATCTAAAAGCACAAAAAGCCAAAACGAAAATAAAAATAAAAATTGGAACCTGGGGTTGGGTGGCATGTTCCACCTGCCCCCATTGTAAGCCCCCGCATCTGTTGGTGGAAGTAAAGGAGAAAAAAATTAAGCAGCAGCAAATTACTCATATAGAAGAGGGAAGAGAATTAAAAGAAAAGAAAAACAAATTTCACCTACCTTTCCTCACAAATCTAAAAGGGTTACAATAAGTACATAAAAATACCACAAAAAAAATACGTACTCCCGTACACATTTTACACTTTTCAATATATTTACACATACTTTTATACAAATTTTCTCACATTTCAACACATTTTTTAAATTTAACATTAGTCCATTGGGCTTATTTTAGCATTTTTCAATCTAAAAAACCAAACAAGCGATAAAGAAAATGTCTTTTGTTTCCATTTTTTCTCTCCACATGGCACCCGTATTTTTAAATATATTGCAGGAGAGAATATTCCACCTACTGGTTTCTGTGCCAAAGTGTGTTAGCTAGCCTGTATGTGTAAAGTTGGATTTTTCAGAATTTTAACATGGATTTATAGAGGTTTAGGTGCCCCAATTGCGAGTCAGGTCTCTACCACTTTATTTCCTCTGTATCGGACTTTGTGTGTGGTGAAGTATCGGAACTGCCAAAGAAGTTGCATATAGCCAATAGGGCCGGCTTTTAGAGCATCTGCAACGGCCTAAGCAAATCTGCTTTTGGCTAAATTGCCTAGCCCAAATACATAATCCAATAGTCTAGCTTCAAACTCTGCAATTTTTCCCTTTTTCACTAGGCCTGGCGAGTTACTGTAGCATTCGTTGGATCTCTCACTGCATACCATCTCGGCAACGAGAAACACTTCAAGAGAATGAACTCGACGACGACAAAATCAACCTCGGCAATGACGGCGAATGCAAAGACCCATAATTTCGTTGTCTTTATAAATTCGTGGTTTATGACGTGTGTTGAGGTACCATGTTGATAATATCTTAAAAATCAATTGTATGAATTAGCTGTCGAAAGGGCTATTTTGACTTTAAGTATGAAATTTCTTATTTTTGGGTAGGCGCGTTGAACCAATCTTTGTGAAAATATTTTTGGAGGCTTAAGATGAAGCCTTGTGCAAGTTGGGAGGGCTTAATGAGCCATATTTTAGAATACGCTATTTTGGGATTTTCTAAATTTGTTCTTGGTGGAGAGAGTTGGCTTTTTATCTATTTTGAATTAGCCTCTCTAGACCCCACCATTGTTTCCAAATGGGGATACTTTTTTACTTACTTGTAGTAATGTTTTAATCTTTAACTTGAAGTAATGGAATGTAAGTAAATAGTGTTTGACTGTATAGTGCTGTCTGGGTGCTACACATCCAAAAACTCTTGATATCGATACCATGTTTTCAAGATATCGATGCACACTCTCTGATGAATCCAAAACCTCGTGGTATCGATACCATGTTTTCATAACTTCTTCTTCATAGCACGGGCACAACGTTTGCAAACCCTAACAATGAGTCCACGAATATGCAAACAAGCCATTTACTCTTCCAGTGATGAAATCATATACACGTACTTTTGATCTCCTATTCAAAGCCACATGATCTCATCATATTAGTCTTGCGATTTAGTGCGATTTGTACCTTATGCTAAAGGCGATAGAATCACCAGACAAATAATCTCATTTCTATTATGATCTCATACATGCCAATCATATTACTTCATCCGTCCCAAAATAGATTTCCAAAACTACAATACACTCCTAAAAAAATCATCTATACATTGCAATTTATAATACCTTTTTTGGTTTTAAAGACTTTGTTGAATAAAACTAAGCAAAATCTATCAAATAAAATCGATATTGCATATATAATTCATTATAACTTAAATAATATAAATGTTTTTTCGAGATGTGTGAATAGTGTTATGGGTCCATTTTGGGACAGCGGGAGTACAAATTAAAAACAGAATCTATACCATTTAGTTTGGACTAGAGAGAAGCCTCTCCTTTGAGAAAGTCTTACCGGTCCCGATTGTTGGGTTATGTGGTATACTAGGCATCAAAGCTCTTCACTAAGGGCCGTTTAGTTATCATATCATATCTACTTATTGTTGTATTTGCTTATTTTGTGTCTGATTAAAAATTCAGACACGAATTAAACAACTAAGATTTGATAACCAAACGGGCCTGAAAAGGCAAAACATCTGCAAAACATCTGCCACATGGGATCTGGGGGTGATGTTTTTCGCCCCTGTTGGGCACCCTGCTTTTCACCCAAAACGATGTCGTTTGGGCGCCCAAAAAGGCACAAAAAATTTCACTCAAAACGACGTTGTTTTGGGTCCAAGAAGATTAAAAGAATTGAAGACGCCAAACACTTTTGCATATATGCCTAAACTAAAGGAGATAGGGCTTGGCATTTCTTGGTCGAATTGAACGATGACTCATCTTCCTCCATCACCCATTGATCTTTCCTATCATTCACCGCTGGAATTGAACTATTTGTCGGAATCATCATCTCCCACAAAGTATTTTTCGGAATCATATCTCTGCATACATTTGTTAGACAATAATTTTTTTTAAAAACTAATGGTATGATAGCTGAATTTTAGGTAGATGTTTCGGCAGAAGGAATTTGTATCGGCAGATTTTTTGAAGTCGTGTTTTCAAAATGAACTAATTATTGAACTAATGGAAGTGTCTTCAAAATGAATGAAACCAACGGGGATGATTTGGGGCTGATTTTGGGTGTGTTTATTGGGGCTGATTTTGGGATTCTTTGGGACTGTTTTAGGTTAGATTTGGGGCTATTTTAGGAGCAGATTTAGCAGTGTACATCCCCCATATTCTTTAGTAGTGTCATTTGGTGAGATTTATGTGTTAAAAAAAAACTCAAGACTGCTTGGTTGTGATACTAGTTATTTTTGCTTTTTGTGCCATTAGACATTAATCTACGATTTGGTATTATAATCAGTAGTATTTAATAGTTCCACTAAACTAGAATACTTTGAATCAATGTAGAGATTTGTTAATGTATTCGGTACCCACCACGCTAGTACTAATTTTGATGAATATTATACATAATGAATGGTAGAATGGCGGATGATGGACATGAGGAGGATGTGCAAAAAAATGAGGAATTGTTCAAAAAAGTACACTACATGTGTTAATATGGACTTTGAATCTGAGGAAGCGGCATTTGAGTTTTACAATGAATATGGAAGGATTTCCAATTTTAGCGTTAGAAAAGATTATACTACCGAAAGCAGGACGGATAATGTTCTGATTGGTCGAAGATTAGTTTGTAATAAGGAAGAACAAAGGGGAAAAGATAAACGCTACCTTGTAGTAGAAAATCCTAAAAAAGAGATAAGAACTAATTGTCTTGCAATAATTTACATATCATTGAACCGCGAAACATCAAAATGGGTTGTGACAAAGTTTGAAGAAAACGATAACCATCCACTGCACCTACCTCAATGTGCCTATATAATGAAATTGCAGAGACTGATAAGTCAGGCACAAGGGATAAACATCGATATAACTGCTGATAGTGGTTTATCGCTTAAGGTATCACACGATCTCGGGGGGGGGGGAGGAATCCTTAGGGTACACACGAGAGGACTAAAAATATTATTTGCGTACCAGAAGACAAAGGAGCTTGGAGTATGGTGAATCGGGGGCTTTGTCGGAATATTTTCATAAGCGAGCTGCTCAAAATCTCTATTTCTACTATGCGGTTCAATTGGATGTTGAACAGATGATTACCAACATTTCTTGGCAGACCATGAGATGATAACAGATTATGGGCTTTTTAGGGATGCCGTATCTTTTGACACAACATTCTGAACAAACAAAGAGCACGGACCATTTGCTATTTTTTCTCGCTTTAACCATGTTAGAATGACATCAATTTTTGTTACCGTACTTTTGTATAATGAAACTTGAGAATCATTTGAGTGGCTATTTAAGACCTTCTTGCATGCCATGTCTGGAAAAAAGCCTACCAAGATGCTGCAATGGCTAAGGCTATTTCGATTGTTATGCCCGATGTTTATAATGGATTGTGCACTTTTCACCTCAATCAAAATGCTTTGAAGCATTTGGGTCACTTGTTCCATACCGGTTCAAAATTTGACAAAGAGCTCAATGATTGCATTTATGGGTATGAGGATGAAGATGAGTTACATGAAGCTTGTGATACTTTGATTAAGAGATACAATTTACAAGATAACACGTGGATGAAGAAGACTTGGGAGATTAAAGAGAAATGGGCGCACGTATACATGAAATGGTTGTTCACTACGGGAATGCGGAGCACCCAAGTTAGTGAGAGCCTTAATGCAAGACTAAAGAAGTGTTTAAAATCTGATCTTAACATTGTTCAATTCTTTATTCAATTCGATGTAATTCTTGTGGAGAAACGGTATGAGGAATCTGGAGCCGTATACAATTCACGAGTTAAAAAAGTGTCCTATGTTAATCCAAGTTGTGGAAATGTACACCCCTCCTCTATTTGACTTGTTCCATGATGAGGTTGACACTAGGGATGGCAATCTCGGCCGACCCGCCCCTCCCCGCTCCATCCCCTCTCCGAATGGGTAGGGGATTTGGGGATTTTTTCGGGGATCGGGTAGGGGATGGGGATTTTTTTTTTTTTTTAAATTCGGGGATCGGGTAGGGTATGGTATTGTCAGTCCCCTCCCGGATCCCCGACCCTCCCCGCAACTCCATTCACATATATATAGTATTTTATATTTGTATATTATATTATAAGTTTATAATTGTAACTGCAACTAGTAGTATTGTTTTGTTCAGCTTGGAATTTGAAGTAGTTATTTTGTTTTTTTCAAATAGTAGTATTGTTTTGTTCTGGGTGTTCTTGTTTTCTGCCAAAGATCATATTTTTTCGTTAAGATTCATCAAATTTTCCAACTGGGTTTTGGAGTTGTAATTAACTTGACCAGTGCTTAGTAAATGCTATTTAGTTTGGAAATATGATGGTATTAGTATAATTGTTGTTGAGTAGAAGACAACAGTCAACAGCCAAATGTAATTTTTGGATCCCCGAATCCCCGTGGGGTTCCCCATTCCCCGCTCCCCGCATTGGGGTTGGGGATGGAGGGTTAAAAAAATCCCCGGTTGAGATTGGGGAGGGGATGGGGATTCGTATGGGGGTGGGGATCGGGGATGGAGGTAGTGGTATCCACCCCTACCCTCCCCATTGTCATCCCTAGTTGACACGTCACTTGGTTGTAAGGTGAAGCAATGTTTTGAGTTGGAAGTACATTTTAATTGTGTGATTGGCTTTCATACAAATGATGTGGAATATATTGTGAACGGTAGCGTTGAAATAGATGAGTCTGGAAACACTATTTGTCGGAATGTTTGTTGTACTTGCCACAAATTTGAAAGTTTTGGAATGTTATGTAGCCATGCAATCAAAGGGCTTGATCGCATAAATGTTCTGAAGATTTCCAAGAGTTATATATTAGGGCGATGGCGATTAAATGTGAAGGATTGTGAATTGGAGAAGGACAAAAGTAGAGTGGATGAAAATTATCCTAAATTACTAAAAGCAGCTCATTTTGGGATTATTTGTCCAAAGATGGTAAAGCTAGCAACTTGGTCATGTGAACTTCAAGAAGCATATGAATATTTGGAAAAGAATGTGACACTTATGTGTGCAAAAGTGGCCAATATGTTTCTTGGAGAGGGAGCGGGAGACTCCGTTGAGGTTGAACCTACAAAAGTAGAGAAGGTTGATCCTCAATTTGCACAAGTCAAAGGTTTGAAGAAGAAAAATGGCATACAAAGTAAAGGTAGGAGAAGATTAAAACATTATTTTGAGAAGAAGTCTAGAAAGATGGAGAAATTTGTTTCACAATCTAGAAAGAGGAAGCAAGTTGTTTCACAATCAACTCGCCTTAGTGAGCTATATATACTCCTTAACTACTTTACTCTAAATTTATGTCTAGAATTTTTTACTTTATGCGTTGTAGTTCTAACTTCTTTTTAATTTACATAGCATTTTGATCAAGTTGCCGCTACTACGATTGGAATGATTCATTTTTTAAGCAACCACAAGTGAGGTTTTTTTTTCTTTTTGTGCTTAAGTTATAGTGTTGTATGATATGGTGCATTTACTTTGTGCATACATTTTGTGTGTTCACAGGTTGAAATCTCATATGTACCACAAATGATGAGTTGCGAAGAGAGTAGGTGATCGATACCTTCGTTTTCCCAAGCGTCATATGATCCACAAACTTTTAAGGTGTGTTTACATTTTTTTTTTTCTGTCTTTTTGCTTTAACTTATTGTAACGTCAATTCATTAGCTTGGACTTATTCTTTGCAAAAAAAATTTCTTTAGGAGATGTCCTTTGATCTAATAAGTCATTCTTCAAAAGAGACCAACTCATTCTTGGATGAAGCTTCATTTCTTGAAATCTTACGACATTATCCGGGATACCCCAAACTAAATTGAAATCTAACGACATTAAGTTGCTGCTACTATACTGCTGCTGTTCATATTTTGGTTTGGTATTTTGAGATCTGCATTGGGATTGATGGAATTTTGCTACTGAGGTTTGCTTGAGGATAGGTGGAATTTGGTTGATGAGGACCATTTGCTATCAGTCTTTCTGTTTAAGCTATGTAAGGGCATTGGCTCTGAACACAATGTTGTCTTCATGTAGTCTGTGCTTTGTACCGAGTTTCATTCAATCTAAGCTGCTTGCTTTTCTCATGCGTTGCTCTCTTATTTGCAATTACAAGTTTTCGGGGTCTTTTAGTGCAATATTGAAACATTCAAGTTGAAGAAATCAGGTGCAACTACAAGAATGCTAGATCATATAGCTTTCAAAATTCTTGTAGTAGCATTTAATCAACTAAGCCTATTGATTTTGATTGGTATTAGTTCCGGCTCGTAACATATTGTCGTGTTATTGCCTAGAAACGTTGGATTCTCTTGTTGCCAAGCTTACCATTGCACCTAAAGGCCCGTACCGAATGTTTTTCTCTGCCTTAACAATGCAATTTAGTCACGATTGAGATTCAAATAATTTGAAAATTTTAGCGTGTGGACACGTCGTTGAAATGAATGATCCATCTTGCTTTCTGCCACTCTTTTACCATTAGGACAGCCATTTTTTTAATTTTTTCTGGGCACTCAAACTTCTATGAAGTCTTTCTGAAATTTTTAAAAATTTGCGTTCACCTCAAGAACTTAAGTTACTGGTGGTAAGTTTCAACATGTACACAGTCATAATCCAATAGAAAACCATACACATACATTCACCTCAAGAACTTAAATTACTGGTGGTAAGTTTTAACATGTACAGTGTCATAATCCAATAGAAAACCATACATATATTGTATCCTATCGACTGAGGAAAAAAGAAGGGGTTTTGTGCCTTGTTTTTCTGAAATTCAGAGTAAAAATATGGGTTTTTTTTTTTGGCAGTTTCTTAAGACCCAAAACGACGTCATTTTGAGTGAAATTTTTGGTGCCTTTTTGGGCGCCCAAACGACGTCATTTTCGGCCGAAAAGAAGGCTACCCAGCAGGGGTGAAAAGCATCACCCTGGATCCTGCTACATGGAATTAACTTTTTGAGTCCTGACAAATCCGAGTCCAATAACCCAGCCATTTGCCCCAACAACCTAAAGGCTAAACAGTCCTATGGTTCTGGAAATCTAATTGAATTGATGGTACATCAACAATAGCCTTTGGAGTAATCTTACTTAACTACCATACTCTCGTTATGTTTTCCTTTCTTTTGTGTTTCCTCTGCAAAACCCTCCTTAATCGAGAAGCCAAACACAGCCCAAGAAATGAACGCAAGAAATGGACAGTTTCATTTACTAATATGGCATTGATCAAAACCTCAACTTCAACAGATTAGTGTCCTCTATCCTATTACTTTCAATTGGAGATATACAACAGATACACCCAACAAATCTGGGGGCAAAAAGATCCCTTTGTAGAAACATCAACAGCTTGTATCGTTAGAGGCCTCATTGACTTCAGTTTGCATTATCTTTACCTTTAAGTTGTCGAGATAATTCTGGTAGATATAGGTAGAAAATCCCCAAAGGGCTAAGAGCAAAGCAATTACCTTGATGCCGTTCATCGCGTCATGGAAGACTATCACAGCAGCAATAGGAGTAAGAGCCAACGAAAGAGTACTGATAACGTTGGAAAAGAGAGAGGACACCACGAAAATCAATCCAATCGCACCAACAGAGCAAACTTGCCAAGCCACGGCGATACCTACCAAAGTCATCACATAAGCAACTCTCCCCGTGCCGAACCCGTCCATTTCTTCCTGCAAAGTCTTCCACTCCCCACCGGCAAAGAGTCCCACGACCGAAACGCCAGTCGCCACGAGCGATGTGAAGATTTGCATTTCCAAGACCACGGAAAACGTTTCCTTCTTGAAAACCTTCTGGAACGAAAGCTGTGTAAGGGAGAGCTGTAGAGCGTAAAGGGCAGCAGCTGCAATCGTGCTAAGGAACCCGAGGAAATAGTTCAATTTCGAGACCCCAGATGGTGAATCGGAATCGCTGTCCACCCCAACGAGCGAAGCAGATAACGTGAGAACAACGACAGAGTTCAGAACTAGTGCGGTGAACTTTTGCGAATTGATGAAGAAGGAGAAAATTGCGTTAAAGACCAATTGGGTCGCGGAAATGAGGGAAAAAGTAGAAGCAGAAAGGTATAAAAGTCCGATAGAGTAAAGAATGTTATTGCCTACCATGACTAAGCCGAGAGCAAAGTAGACAGAGGAAACGGTTGGGATAGAAGGAGGGGTACCGGAAGTAATCGAAGGAATTTGAGAGGAAGCGAGAATGAAGTATGGGACGAGGAGAATTGGGAAGGCAGCTGTTTGGATCAGTGTAGCCATCCATGTACTGTTTCCCCCCTCTTCATAGTAATATCTACCTAGAATAACAGCGGCGGTTTGACCCGAAAGAAGAAAAAATACGTTGAGAGATGCTGTTACCCACCATTGCCTATCCTTTGGATTGAGGAAATGTGATTCATCAGTTGAAGATCCATCTTTGTTCAATAGAGCTTCTTCGTCATCTGTAAAAGAGGAAATCCAGAAATGACAAGAAGTACCATCTCTTTAAGAAGATTGGTTTCTAACGGTGACTATTTCCGGCTGAAAGAAAATAGGGTTGTTCGAGAAAACTGTCTTTTTTTCCATAGTGTCTTTTACTGTCTTTTCACGTTCTACTAAATAGGCCATTCTCGCATAATACATCAACCCAAAAAGCCCAAAAAAAAGACAGTTAAAGATAGTTTGGTAAAAAAGACATGTGGAACAACCCCTAAGAATGCAAGTGAAACTCAAGAAATCATAGAGCAACTCACTAAATAGCAGATATTGTAATTCAAAATCGATATGTAAGATTGATAGAAGAGATGTATATACGTACCCATGCACCGGAAATCATTCAAACACACAACACAACTAAAAGAGGTGAAAGGTTTCTGCTACCAAGTAATGAAGGTTTGGTTTGGGTACATTCCTTTCTTACCTGTTGCCTAAATTAGATACTTTTGCCATTGCAAAATATGTAAACATCTATGAATCTGACTTATCCCAAAGTTTCTTACCATACTAGACTTTAAAGAACAACAGCCAAGCCAAAAGCAAATATCAGCCAGGAAATTAAGCAATTGATCCCAAAAGTCTTGTGGTAAAGTATGACAAGCAAGAAAGATGGTTGCAAATTTAGTCTTTATTTTTGTCTTAGGAGCCATAAAAGATAATAAATTAAGGTGGTTTGAATATGTCTAGATCGGTTGATGCGGTAGTTAAGATGAGTGATAAATTGCAGTGGAGGGTAACAATAAGAGGAGGGGTATATGAAATTCGAGAATGTAGTTCCAAAATACCTAGGTCTCATATACCACTCAATAGAATACAATCGACGCAGCTGACGCCAATTGATTGAGAGTTAAGGCTTGGTTTGGTTTGTAAAAAACTATTTGAAGAAGCAAACATACCCAAATTAGGACGATTGTTAGTCAGCATAAGCACCACATTGAAAAATGGAAATCAAAATCAGAATTCTCAAGGACCCTGCCTTGTTTTATCTCCACAAGGGCACTGAGGGGGAAATTAAGGTCACAAAGTGCAATATCTTCATAAAAAAACATGCTATGGGTGATTTTTGAATCATAATAAATGCATCATCCCAGCTTTAGTTTCACTACCGAGAACATCGTAAACTAAACAATAATTTTGTTACTCAAATGAAAACAAAACGAAATTGAAACTTCAATTGCCTCTGCCACCACAAACCTGACTCTTTCTTATTGCGCGTTACGAGACAAGTCATTCTTTCACAATGCATTAATTTAAAAAGCCAACTTAAGCCATGGACTTATTGTCATCATACCAATTATTTCACCAAATTGATTGACAAAAATGAAAACCCATCAAGGATTTCGGGTTTCTATTGCAGAGAAATGCATCGGGGAGAGAGAGAGAGAGAGACCTGACATGTTGTGATGACAAGAACAGAGAGTGAGGATCAGAAAGGTGGAATGAGGATCGGAATGGAAATCAGTGCGACAAAGTAGACGAATTCGAGGACGGATTTTACTCGTTTCAAAAGTCAATGTTTTGGAGCTTGTGAAGGCACTTGCCGGAAAATAGAACTTGTGACGTTCACGAGAAATCAATGAAAAGAAAGTGGTTAAGAGTCTTAAGACATTGTAGAAAAAGTTACTACTAATGAGAATGACTTGGAACCACCTTTCAACATTCTCGCTATTTTTGCTCATACAAATTGACCCCAAAGTTTGAGAAATTTTCGGGACCGGCCGAGTACCATGTGACAGAATTTAGCTTGTATTCCGGCCGTTTGAAAACATTTTGGACGGTCTGGATTTTAAAGAAAGAGGAATAAAAGATGAGAGAGAAATTTGAAAAGTCCAAAATATTTTCTGACAACTAGGATGCTTGCTTGGGCACCGCCACTTGGTGCCCATTTGACACCCAAAATATTTCCCCAAAGTTTAATTGGTTAGTTGAGGTAAGAGCATACTAGAAAGTACGAGCATTTTCAGTCCTGACCCATTTTTTGAGCTTAAATATGTGTAAAAATTTGGGTCAAAAGCTTTATTTGGATAAGCCTTTTTCATTGTTAAATCGTTATTTTTACCGAATGATTTACGTTTTTATACCTGCACTTTACACTTCAGTCCTGACCCATTTTTACCGAATGATTTACGTTTTTATACCTGCACTTTACACTTCAGTCCTGACCCATTTTTTAAGCTTAAATCTGTGTAAAAATTTGCGTCAGAAGCTCTATTTGTATGAGCCTTTTCCATTGTTAAATCGTTATTTTTACCGAATAATGTTCCTGCAATTTTAACTCGGTGCCACTTTGGCCCTTGAAAATATCAAGGGTCTTGTTATTGCATGCCTACTCATACAATAAGCACATATACACTTTTCAATACATTTACGGGTCAGAATTCTCTCAAACCGTAACCCGACCTGTTTAGCTTTTCGTGTTATCGTGTTGTGTCATATTCGTGTTTCGTGTCAAAAATAACCAACCATAACCCGCTAACTTCATGTCGGGTTATCGTGTCCTTGCATAAATCTCTGTGTCGTGTCGTGTTCGTGTCAAATATTCTCTCAACCCTAACCCGACCTGTTTACATTTTCATGTTATTGTGTCGAGTCATATTTGTGTTCGGTGTTAGAAATGACCGACCCTAACTTGCTAACTTCGTGTCGGATTGGAAATTATCACCCCTAAATTTACACATATTTTTATGTACTTTTCACACATTTCAATACATTTTTTCAACCTTAACATAAACCCACTAGACATATGTTATCATTTTCCTGTATTTTTCAATTTCAGTTGTCAAGCCCTCACACTTTTGGCCCTTGTATTCTTGTATTAATCTTCACAATTTTAAGTACTTTAAATAGTTTACAGAAATAATATCTCAATTTTAAGCAAACCGTGGTTCGAAACCTAAACCAATTCGTATCTTAATGGTTTGGATTGGTTTGGTTCTACGCCTTTTATGGGTTGGTTTGGTTCTCCAAATTCATAATCCGTAGATAGTGGTTTGATTCTTGGTTTACTACAAAACCGAACCAATCCGGTCCATACTCACCCCTACATAGCATATGTAAGGGATTTTTCGTTCAAGATTGAATTTCGACGATCCGAGACGATCCGAACCGTTAGATGTGTTTAAAACATATTTTTAAGGTTCAACGCGAGGATTCATAAAAAAAAATTACCCGGAAGGACTTGATCCGAGCATTTTTCGATAAAAAATGTATATGTACGTTTTTATCGAAAATACTCGGATCAAGCCCTTCCGGGTATTTTTTTTATGAATCCTCGCGGTGGACCTTCAAAACACATTCTAAACGCATCTAACGGTTTGGATTGTCGAAATTCAATCTCGAACGAAAAATTTCTACATAAGCTATGTAAGGGAGCCCTTATAAGATCATTTATATATATATAAGGGCTCCCCTACATAGCTTATGTAAGAGATTTTTCGTTCGATATTGAATGTCGACGATCCGAACCGTTAGATGTATCTAAAACATGTTTTTAAGGTCCAACGGCAAGGATTCGTAAAAAAAAAAATACCCGGAAGGGCTTAATCCAAGCATTTTTCAAGAAAAAAACGTACATATATGTTTTTTTTCGAAAAATGCTCGGATCAAACCCTTCCGAGTAAATTTTTTTTAACGAATCTTTGAGGTGGACCTTAAAAACACATTATAAACGCATCTAACGGTTCGGATTGTCGAAATTCAATATCGAACGAAAAATCACTTACATAAACTATGTAAAAGAGCCCTTATAAAATTTTCTTCCTATAGTAGTAATTTGTTTGTCTTTAAAAACAAATACTCCAAATATTGGCCAGTTATCAGATGGGGACGTTTGTAGCAAAGAAAAGATGGGATTCGTTGTGGGCCAGCAAAAATGCATCCACCAGTCCTGATGGATGCAGGAGAGAGAGAGAGAGCAGAAGAAGTAGGTAGGTGGGTAAGGGTAAGACTACTACGTACGTTGATGTGATGTGCGTCACTCTACTCTTCTCATCTCAGCAGCTTATTTATATAGGAGTACTACTAAATAAGCTACGTCTACCCCCTCCTTCCTTTCTCACCTTCCACACATGATATCCTTAGGGGTGTTCCACTAACTAGTTTTTTCCAAAAATTCATTCAACAAAACAAAGTATTACAACCTAAAAAACTTAGCATAAAAAATAAAAGAAGAAAATACAGGAAAGAAAAATGAAAAAACGAAAGGAAATACAGATCGCCGGAGCCGTCGGGAAGTTGCCGCCAATGTCGGAAGTCCGGATCTGGAATCCCCAGATCCGGCTCCCCCTTTGCCCAAACATAGAGTTCCGGCCGCCCAGGGGAGGAGGAGAGAAGGACTGCCGCCATGGGGGGTTGCCGGAAAGCAAGGGGTTGCCATAGAGGAGGAGAGGAGAGGGGGGTGTGGCGGCCGCCGCCAGGATCAAACCCTAGGGAGAGGTCTCTCTCTCTCTCTCTGTTCCTTATTTTCAACTTGAAATTGAATGGTTTAAGGATTTTGGTTAGCCACAATTTATCCTTCATGGTTTCAGAGCAACATACATTTGATTACCCCAAAAAAAAAAAAAAAAAAGGAGTTACACTTGGTTAAGCAATAAAAGAGACGGTATGAAAGTGGGTTGCTAGAGAATGTACAACGTTTGTTTGATTTTGGTGTAGCTCAAGTGGCAAGGTGCTCATTTTATCAGGATAATACCGAGAGATCGCATCTTATTATAAGGTCTCATTTCTTACCCGTTATATTAGGCAGGAGTTGTTTTCTTGTATGTTCGAAATATATCTTATTGGTATTAAGGCTCCGTATTGCCTAATTTTTTTGCGCTTTTTAGCTGTTTTCCCTTCATGTGTACTCAATTGGGGAGTAATTTTTACATCATCTCATTCAACTCAACGAAAGAAATCAGATAAGTAAAAAAAATAAACCCCAAAGTTGGAAAAAATTCAATAAAGATTTAACCCATATCTAATAAAAATGAAGAGAAAAAGACCAAAGTGATTGTGTTGCAAAAAATTTAGGGATGAAGCCCAATAGTCCATGATGTGTTCCAACCTCATACTAATGCAATAGCCAATCAACATGAGTTTTGCATTTGTTGCCCTCGACGAGCTCGAAAGGTAAACTGCTAGGATCATTAAAATGAGTCAAAAATGGCCATGTTATGACCGTCTAGTCCACTTGATGAACCAGAGAGGACCGAAATTCCCGCCAAAATTATTGCAAGAATCCTTTCAATCAAAACATTCCCAACCCCAGTTGGACATGTGATAATCCAAAAAAGTACATAACAGAATGCTTCAGCTTCAATAGCTGACATTCATATGAACATGCCTTATCAAACCCATTTACTGAATTCCCGAGCAAAATTTCATCAACAATGCCGCATAGAATCCAAACATATGCCTATTCCCGACCATAACCTTTGGCCAAAATTAACGAACTATTTCGTCCATAAGAATCAATACACACAAAAAAATCTCAGAACTATTTCTACATTCATAACCACCTGTTCTGGGTTGAACTTTGAACAAAACCACACAAAATTTAAATGCTATTGAGAATAAGAGCTTTACAGATGCATCGTGGGGTCGCAGAATGATATATAAGGAAGGAAGCAGCTAGCTTTCAATCGCCAATAGATATATCAACAGGCACATCCTCCGGACTGGGATGGTGCCTGCAATGCACTAGGGTTGCTAGACTTGAGATTGACATCAACCATGTCTTCTTGCTTTGTAGAAGATAGTGTTTCCATTCCTGGTAAGGCTGCAGCAATCTTCCGGAATAGTGCCTGCACAGGACATTCACTGTTAGTGCAAAGGAGGTATCGATCAAACCCAAGTCACATGGGCAAAGTTATGAGATTTTTGTGGAGAATGTTGTGAACCGTCAGCGGTGTTGTTACGAAGTGGGGTGCACCATGAGTCAGGGGATTTCATGGCGAGAAAAGGTATGAGATTTTGGGATGTATCTGTCATTATTGTTTGTGGCCTAATTATAAACGGGCATACGGCACGGAGCTTTTAGGGGAGTGCAACTTTGGTATTGTAGCCTTTAACTTTGGTATTGTAGCCTTTCCCTAGTGCAAAACAGGCCTGACAACACATAGGTATCTCATATCTGGTAAAGGAACAGATGGACAAAATCGGACTATCAGAAGCCTCTGGCAAGTGAGGCCATAAAATATAAGGTATTTATACTGACTAAAAACACACTCATGGTAATAAATTAATGGACAAAGTGAAGGCCGCAACCATCCAAAGACATAGAGCCAATCTGGAATTGTCACAACAAATGCTTCGGTACAGAAAGTATCACACCAGAGGCGTAAGTTTTATGTGAAAATAAAAACAAATAAAAACGAATAGCGTACTTAGCAATATAATTCCCCTTAGCATCACATCTACCCAGCCAATATCATTTCTAAACCAGCGTCTCCTCCTAGTAGTTTACCTTTATATTGAAGCCGGCCTTGGCACTGGTCTCGATAAACATAACATTAAGATCACGAGCTTTGGCTTCTCCTTCTTCAATTGAGACTTGCCTGTCATGAGCACCAACAAATAAGTTATGGGTGGGCAAACAATGGGATAAAAAAAAATAAAAAATAAAACAGAAAAATAGGAAAGCAATATGTACACTAGAGGTCATATGATTTTACGGCTACGTTAATTTTTCTAAGGAAGTCTGTAGAGGCCAGAGGTAGGGTGGAAACTGGAAAGGAAAGCCCTTGCTTGGCCGGGGGAGGTTGAGTAAAGATTAGTAAAAGCTAGTTGCGGAAGGCAAAGAAATAGGATCAACTTGGAATTTCCTGAACTTATAAAGCATAAACACAAGCATAGAATTGCTGCACTTCTGAGGCCAGTAAGCCCCTCCTGTAATTTCTTACGGTTTAATTCACGCTTTCTGTAAATTGAGCATTTAATCATGCATGATCAGTTCAATTATTCGACAAGGTACTGTTAAACTAATTCTAGCATTCGAAACCTGTCTATTTTCATATTCATTTATTGTTTTGCAACCGAAATAAATCTCTTTGCAGAAGAGTGGGGTAAGACTATTCACCTATACCTAAGGCTTTCCAAAGTAGCCTTGTGCACTGGATGGGATTTTTTTTTTGTTGAATTTCTAAATATAAGAAAGCATGTCCCATTGATACTCAGACACAGAATCTTACAAAATTACCTCTTATCCACAAGGTCAGTCTTGTTCCCGACAACGACAATTATGACGTCACTGCCCCGTTCGGTGCGGACCTCCTCAATCCACTTTACAGTGTTCAGGAATGATTGCCTGCCTAAACCAATAACAAAAGGCAGAGAAAGTAGTAAACAGACTATAACAACTGTATCATGCAGGATGCTTGCTTTAGTCAAGCTAATGAGCAAGATCCTTACAAAATATATCTGCTATTATTAAAGCAAACATAAGCTGCATCTCGTTATGTGTTTATTGCTGACACAATTCAAGATGAAAATAAAGTTTGACAAAAACAGAAAAAGATGAACATATCAGATTGAGATAAGGGAAAGTGCATACTTGCTACATCATATACAATAACTGCAACAGAGGAATCCCGAATATAGCTTGGAATAAGGCTCCTAAACCTTTCTTGTCCAGCAGTATCCCTATAAATAGACCAAATGAAAGATGAAGTTCCCAAGCTCAGGAATTATAATGCTTCATGTAGTGTAAACACAGCTTGAACCAACTCGAAATATTTACAGTATGTATATCATATCCATAATCAAGGACTAAATGGATATGTGAAGTACAAACTTGAGTCTTGATACTTCGATAAAGGTACAACATAGCTGTTTAACATGTGTAGATGGACATTTATCTCACAAGAATGTCATGTAATTTGAGCTTATAATTATGCAATAAGCCAATAAACCATACTTTTCATTCTAGTTCCTACGGCTACAAAGTAAATACCATTTCAACCTTCTAACTAAAGATAAGTATAAACAATGATAAGTATATGTCCATCCCTGTGTCCCTAGGTAAGGAATTAGACCAATCTGATGCTTAGACACGCACCCGCATCCTGCCACCGTACCAAAGTCCACATTGCTTATCTATAGTTCACCAGCCTCAAAGAAAAGGACTAAGTTTGAAGATAACTCAACAATGTCAACTCTCAAGAGTCAAGACATTTAAGAATTAAGATTCAATTATCAATTCATGCATGGATCTATGTGAAACTATCCTTGGGATAGAATAGTCTGAATAGGTGATTATGATGTACAGATTCAATTTGCAATTTCTGAATCATCCAAATCAACTCTTGCTCTGAAGTAGTTCAAAAGCTATTTATCTATTGTTTGAATATACCTTTTTTTGCATTTTTTTTTTTACGGAAGATATCTGACACTCAGTTAGACCTTGGATGATAAAGATTCTCTATTTTAACTTGTGCACGATAAGGAGAAAAAAAAAATGTTTGATTGTAGCAGAAAGGCTTGAAAAGGAATCTTGTCAAGAGGAAATGACTAAAACCCAATCTGTTTGATTGTATCAGATAAAAGTGGGGCTTGAGAAACAATGTGGTGGGCGCAATACTTGGAAGCCCAGAAGGCCACCATATCAAAATTGGGACCTGCCTTCTTCCCTCATTCCTGATTTGTTGTTCTTTTGGCAATCAGAGGATCAAATTGGAACAAACCAACATAATTTAACCCTTTTTCTTCTTTTCAGAAAATGTAAAAATATATTTTCCAAGGATGTTGTAATTTACCATTAGTTGAATATTCTCATACAAAAAGTGTTATCCAATATGATATAGGTCGGATCAGTTAGACTTGATGATTCTACAGTGGGTTTTACTTTTCCCAAATTAAAAATGTATGACACCTTTCTAGGTATTTTGATCATATCTCTATGCTTTCACTCTCCCTATGGTTTTTAGGTACCTTGATTTAAATCTCAGAACAGGAGGACACACACGGTTTCAAAGAATATTATGATTAGTAGGATTCAAATTATATATAGACAAATCTCCAAATAAATACACTAAAGGACCGGAGATATCATATTTCTCAACAACCACGACCAAAACCCAGGTTATTGGTGTTAAAACCACAAGAAGAAGACATGGTCTCGAGTCCCAACAAATGGCCCATTTTGAAACAAATTCCTAACATGCCTCGCTGCGCTACTGCAGGATTAAATAATCTTGAACCAAGGGCATCCAATTGCAGCCCCTACGCAACATTATCCTAACCAAAACTTCAATTACCCCCGTAAATAAACTGCTTTGCACATACGTTCATGGGCATTTTTTCTTTAAAAGGAACATCATCTTACCAGAGCTGCAACCGAACTGTTCGATCTTCAAGATACATTGTCTTTGATAGAAAATCAATACCAATAGTAGCCTGAACAGAAATTTATGATACATAAGTACAGATGTTTCATGGAAGCTAAAAAGGGAAAGAAGTCGGAGCAAAAACAACATATTCTAGGTTAGGTAACGAAACATGCATAAGAGACTTGTTTTATAACATGATATCCAAAGCCATTAGAGGGAAAATAACAGTTTCACAGGATAGAACTTTACTTATAAAGAGGACTCAACTGATGGGAACAAATAAAGTAGAGGTCCTCAGGTGTCAAAGTTTACATGATGGCGGAAAGGACATTTCGAGCTTAGTAAGCAGAACTGTATTATTTTCTTAGGATGATTCCTGAATCCAGAAAGTATCTGGCAGTTTAAGTATCGTAAATATATTCGTACTACTAAAGTTTCATAGCTGCAAGACACCTGCTGGGGATGTATTGATCTGATTTCAGAAGGTCATGATTCTCATTGAACAGGTTTGGCCAGGAGAGATATTCTTCTTTTTTGTACTCCTTTTATATATATTTCTTGGTGACAATATGCTAACATCTTCACTCCTATCACACTTACCTTATGTTTCCTACCAACCAACTAAATTTGAACAATCTTAAGCTCAGGAACGAAGCTAGAAAAATTATATTCAGTTGTCCTTCTGGGCCTCACAAGTACATAGCTGAATACAAATATCTTAAAGTGGGAGTGTGTAGAAAATGGTAACGAGCCGTTCAAATTCGATGATGCAATAGCATTTTTAGGAAAGTTCAGTACAGAAACCAGTTGCACCAATCCATCAAAAAAACACCTAAGAGAAATAAAATTTACATGGCAACCCCCAGAGTAAGAAGTTTTCTTTTGATTATTCCCATAGGATAGCAGGAATACAGATCATAACACAATTTTCACATGGCAGCAATACTATCATTGGAGATAATGTTACTTATTTCGTACAATTACCTAACACCTTAAAATGGAACTTGAGCTGATGAGAAACTTACTAATATGAGAACCATGACGTAATACCTCAGAAGTTCATCGATTAGCCTATGTGATAGCAAGAAAGTTAAACAAACTCTAATAAGATGCCTGTTGGACCTAGTATCACCATTCCTAGAGACTTTGGAAAAGGGTGAAGTGATTAGCTTGATAGATATGATAGATTTCCATCCCAAATCCCATAGAGAACCATAACTGCATGATTAAATGAGTAATTACCTTCCATACCAAAGTCGTGCGTATGGGTGCATTGTCATAGGGATGTATGCCTGAGTGACGTGGAATCTATAGAAGTGTGGCGTGGAATTTATGACCTTGCCTAAAAGACGAGTAAATGGGGGGTCGCAAATAGTATCAAAGCAATAAGATCTCACAAGGTCCGTGAGTCCTTCAGGAGAGGAGTGCATACTTGGACGACAGCAAAACAACATAAAAGTAAACTATTCAAAGGGATAAATTACTTTCTTTATCACTCAAAATTCAGACGGAATTATCTTAAAATGCATCTTGAGGAACCCCGAACATATTTCATGGACCGAGCATGGGCCTTGGCCAAGTTAATGGGCTGAGTCTGCATGGTTTGGATGGCCCGATCCATTGCGTGGGCTAGGTACAGTAGTCCTAAACCATCCCGGACTAGGCAGAGGCTTAGAGTTAGTAGTAAGCAACAAGCAAGGACATGTGGCAGTTCCTTGCATGAGGTTTCCTTTGCCGGCTAAAGAAGGTTCCTCCAAGGCTGTGTTTGGATGACCATAATCTTGACAAGAATTGTGACTATGATTACTAGGAAATCAAATTCCCGGCAAGGAATACCTAGAGTTTTACATTCTAGTGTTTAGATTACTTCAGTGATCTTGTTCAGGAAACTTCAAATATCTATTGGATTCGACGTTACTTTTTCTCACGAAGTGAGCCACGAATCCAAGATTACCATAGGGGATCAGATTCCCACTTAGTCTGAGAATATGATTCCTGGTTAAATACATCATTAGGAATCCCATTCCTATTATAGTATGTTTCAAATGTAAGAATCATAGAAAATATGGCATCACATTCCCATTCATTCTCAAATTCCCACCATCCAAACTGAGCCTAAGGGAAAGGAGGTTTATGCAAGATCACCACATTTGGTGGTTACCTCAAAGATCAACTTGTTGGCAGCCTTGGAGATCAAGACAGCACCAACTATGGGGAAACATTCTAATCACAAGTTGTGCCATATTGCATTCACTCTTCTCATCTCCTTAGGGCCCATTTTTTCAGGGGACTACTAGTGAAGGATATACAGTATTACAGTAATACCACCCTTTGTGGGAATCACAGGAGATTAATTCTACAACATACCTATGGTATTGTATATCCCACATTTGTGGATTATGGCTACTTATTCTGACCATAAAAATTTTAACCAACACTTGACACGAGGTTTTCCTGATGTATATTTCAGTCTGATGTTTATACCCGGCCAAACAAAAGAACCCAAAGTCTCTTCTCTTTGAAAGCCCAAACAGGCCCTAGCAAAACTAGATCAAGGTGTGTATGGTTCAAAAGTACACTAGTGCGAATTTGGGATAAAAATGAAAATTCGACGTCACACACAACCACCACCGTAATTAGCAAAAAAAACGCGTAATACAGAACCAAGCAGATCCGTATACAAAAGCAATCCCAGAAACTTTTAACAAGAAAAACTCTGATTACAACAAGATCGATCGATCGATCGAAAGCAGTGGTAATGAATTTCCTCACCTGGTACGTGTTGTCGAACTTATCGTACATGAATCGAGTGATGATGCTGGTTTTCCCAACTGATTGATCCCCCAAGAAGACGAGCTTGTACTTGGCAAGAGCTGAAACCGGAGCCATCACGGGGAGTCGGATCTAATCGGCGGATCGGGTCGGATCGAATATTAATAAGCAGCCGGATCGAACACTAATGAGCAGGCGGATCGGAAGTTGCCTGATCTCACCGGCGAGTGTTCGGATGTCGAGCGAGCTGTCGTCTCACCGCATATGCTTTCTCCGAGTATTTGCGAGAGAGAGAGAGAGAGAGAGAGACAGATTGCGCTTTTAGAGAATTGAATTGGTTTCGAAGAGGTTTTGTTGGACTTTTTGGGCAGGCTGTTAACGGAATCATAAGATTCAGAAGGAGCTGTTGCACGTGACGCTTGCCCTGTGACTTTTAAAACTGGAAAAGGCAGGGACATGATCGAGTGTGTGAATTAAAATTGAAACCATAATTACCTAGACCCGATTGGATGCAGGATATGTTTTGGTGAGATTAAATTATAAGAGGATAAAATGGTAAAGGGTATTAGTTAGTAAGGTAATCCACATTGATGTGATATTTATAAATGGTGGATAAAATAATACGTGGTTTGGATGAATTTATGACAAAGGGAATAAATTTGGATGGATGATGGCAAATGACTTATTTGCCCTTGTGCATGTGTTATAATAGATATTACGATAAAATAAATACATAAATACAAGACTAATTAAATTAATTATATTTTTCAATAAATATGATATAATAATTCCTTTTATTAATTATATCTAAAATTAAAATATTGAATTATTATTTCTTAATTATTCATTTTAATAATGTTGCATACCACCTAATTTTTTGTTATTTTTTTTTTCTAATTATGCGTTTTGTACTTATGATAACTAATTAGTAATTTTTATGTTATACCCCAACAATGTCAAATTCTAAAGTATAAAAAATTGAAGCTATTATAATGAAATTTCGTAATTAAAAAAATCTGATTTTTTTTTATTTGTACGGAATACAACTTACTAGAATACAAATTATAAATTATACGGAATACAAATTTGTACAGAATACAAATTATAAATGTCAAAATCCGAATTTTTAGGTATTTTTTTAATATGTACGGAATACAACTTAATAAAAATGAAGGTGGATAAGGGGGGTATTTGGGTAAATTGGCAGGGGTATTGGGGTGTATAAATTAATAACTGGGGGGGGGAGGGGGAGGTGTTATTAAATAGTGAGGGGGAAATGGGATAAGGGGGGATTATTTGGGGAGGGGTATTAAGTTATCCGGGTAGCATTTTTGCTCCCAAACCATGTAGTATTGTTTTGTGGGACCGGGATAAAAAAGAGGGGTATAACTTATACCCCTTATATAACCCCAGCCAATCGAGCCCCAGTAGGATGATTTTATGGTCGTGATTATTAGTTCATTTTCCAAATTATTTTCTCTTTTTTTTTCCAAATTACATTTTCTAAGATCACCCAACAGCATATGCGATCCGGTGGCTGTCCTAATGGAACAAGGGTGAATAAAACCGGACAATAAAGAAAATAAAGAAAGGAACCATGCCTAATCTCTATAGAGTCAAACTAGCCGCTCTCATAAATTGGCAGAGTCTGGGCTAGACCGCTTAACTAGAACCCTCTCGATGCATGACAACTCAAGAAAACTCATACGCCCGAGTCGTTTGGCCTAAGAAAGCTTCAACTAGATTGGCAACACGCGAAACTAGAAGGTTCTTTTCGAAGGGTCGAACCGGCCCTATGGGAGTACCAGGCCGGCAGGTCGGCTAGTCTGGGCCCAGGGTTGGTTCGGTTCGGGTTCGTTTCAAATGAGGTTTCTTTTAGGCTAAATAGGACTTTGTGGGGAATTTAAAAACAACTCAACATATTTAAAAAATTATGACACGGAATAAAAACACCTCAATGAGAACACAAACATTTTAAAAAACTTTGGGACATGATAAAACAAAATAAAAGGAGTGAACTTGGGAATAAGGTTTCTCGAGACGTCCATGCATCAAGTTGGCTCCAGCAAAACGATCACAACCAAAAGTAACACTATCATCATTGGGCGACTACTCTACGTGAGGTCTAAGCATTACGGACTACCAATATGGGGTGTCTACACAAGGCCATTGCACGTTACCTCAAAAGGTTCTTGTGCAAAGTCCAATCTAACCCATTTTTTGATAGTAGCCCTTTGATTTGGACCAATTTACCCCTCTTGCCATATACTTTTAGACCCATTTACCCCTCCAATGTACACTTGTAGCATTTCTTTAGCCAATTGGAGAGACCCAATAGGGCGGAAAAATTGCCGCAAAAATGGGCCGCCGCACTCAATTTCTTTAGCCTCTTAATCTAAGGCGCCTTTGTTTGGAACTTGGAGAAAAGAAAGGAAAAGAAGGGAAAGATTAAAAGTTTTTCTCCCATTTGTTTGGTTTGAGAGGAAAAAGAAGAGAAAATGAGTAAAAATAAAGTGTTAGAAATAGTGAAATTTGTCCTTATTTTCCTCACACTTTTCTTCTTCTTTATTTTCCTTTCCTTTCCTTTCTCACATTTTCTACAAGTTCCAAACAAAGCATTAAGGTTTTTGGATAGGTGTTTGGATAGCGTTTAACAAAAATACGGTAAAAATGAATGACGATCAGCATTTTACTAGTTAGGGGTGAGGAAAATAACCGTCACACCGTGAATCCAGTCCAAACCAGACCAAACCGGGTGGTTTGGTTCGGTTTTTTAGTTATATGGTTTGGTCCCGGTTTTAAAAAATTAAAAACCGTGTCATATGGTTTGATCTGTGGATTTATGTCGATGATTCCGGTTCCAAACCGATCCAAACCATTTATATTTATTTGTACATATAACCTTTAACTCCATAGTATATTAATTTCCAAACCTAATACTCAACTCCACCACCTTACTCTTTCACTTCCAAAATTAATACCCTAAACTTCTATATGATAACTTATTCGTATTACACGAAAAGTACAAGGCTTGAGTTTAGTCAATTGATTTCCTATTTCTCGGTAACTAATTTTCTTATCAAGTAATATATTCTATGATATTTTACTTTTCTTTTAGTTGGTTGATGGTAGTGAATTTTGATGATTTTAGAGCATCTCCAATGGTCTCGCCATAGCTCCGGCGTGACCAAATTGGCGAGCTGCAGTACGAAAATGGGGCGAAACAGAAGGCCTAGCAGCCTCGGCAACCTAGTCTGTGCAACAGTACCTCGCCTGCTGTGGCGAGGCATGGCCAGAACTTGTGGGATCGCCATCCCTTCTCTTTCTCTCCGTCGCTCGCCAGAGAAAATGGGTAGTCGGAATAATCACGTTAAAATTGTTTTGGAACACCCACAACGTAGCCCTCTTCGAGACGACTCGATTGGTGCAAGATTCGACCCCCGACGGAGCTCTGGTGACGTCGCACGCGCCGGCCAAAGGTGGCGCGTGCCGGCGAGTTAGATCTAGTCGCGCGCGTGCGGTGCACGCGCCCGACAGGTGGAAGACGATTCTGGGTTCTTTTTTTTTTTATTGAGCCAATTGGTTAGGCTATTGGGTAGTGGTGTCGTACGTGGTGATATTTTTTGGCTAGTTATATCAATATATAGTATATTTTGTAGGCAATTTGTTGAGAGTGATGTTGAGGCTGTTGGAGATGCTCTTAGCATTGGTTTTAATAATTTAACTATGCAATTTTAATAACGTAAATTATTTATGAAGATGATAACTCAACTACAAGCAAATTGTGGTTCAAAGCCGAAATTGAACCCTATTTTAATGGTTTGGTTCTATGAATTTTATGGGTTGATTTGATTCTCCAAATTCATAATCCGTATATAGTCGTTTGGTTCTTGGTTTTCCACAAAACCGGAGCAATCCGGTCCATGCTCACCCCTATGAATATTAGTTGGGTGCCCATTTGAAAAAAAATTAAAAAATACTGTATATACTTATTAAAAAAAACATATACTACCTCCGTTCCTAAATAAGTGTCTCATACTCTCTCTCTTACCTTTTTTCAAATCAAAAAATTAAGTGTTTCCGTGTATCATTTTTCGAATTTTTTCGCACCGAATTAAATTATTCATCGTGTACTTTAATTTGGTGCGAAAAAATTTGAAAAATAATACTTAGAAGCACTTAGTTTTTTGATTTGAAAAATGACACGACTTTTCGTAATGGACACTTATTTAGGAACGGTGGGAGTATTAGCTGGGTGTAGGGAGTAAAACTAGCGGGTATTTAGAAACTCCCATTACCAAAGCTACGAACGGGTTCGTCAAATACCAAATCCGTCCTCAGTTAAATCCACTACTGCTCCCAGGTATCCTCCACAGAGAGAGAGAGAGAGAGAGAGAGAGATGGCGTCGGCTTTGAGATCAGCGGTACTTCGCCACATCCGAGTGCCTGTTGCTGAAACCCTAACCCTAAATGGATCGAAATGGAGCCTGATCAGCTCCGTAAGATCGATGTCGTCCCACGGCGACGATCACATCACCAAAGAAGAAGTCATCCACCGGGTCCTCGACGTCGTCAAGAGCTTCCCCAAAGTCGATCCTTCCAAGGTCAGTCAGTCGCTCATTCAACGTCCTCCTCTTTCTTTCGACTAAAGTGCGTTTTTTTTAAGTTCACGTTTTGGCATACATTTGTTTTGGGGAGGTAGGTAGTTATTGAAATGATAGCCTCGAATTTTGTTTTTCCACTTCATTATCTTGTATGAATCCTATGATGTGTAGGGGAAATATCTTACTATCATGTTGTATTGTCTATAATTTATTTTCCTTTGTTGTTGTCGTTTGGAATTTCTTTAAACTTTCGTTATGTTCATGATAAAATGTGGGAGAGAAGGAAATGGATGAATGGCGATTGAAATGAAAGCTACGACACATAACGACTTGTTGGCTTGTTTCACGTGGTTTGCTTTATTAAACAAAACAATTTTAAGGCTGTGTTTGGATCAGGGGTTTGTGATAGGTCGGGGCGGAACCAGGATTTGATTTGGATTAGTGAAAGTAGAAGAAATCAACCATTAAATCGTATCTCTAGTACCAAAATAAGTACAAAGTTCACATGTTTCATCTATGGTATAAAAAGAAAAGTAAGTAGATGTTCTAAGGTTAATCATTCATCAACATAGGATAAAAATAGTTTAACGATTTTACTTAAATAAAATTGACATTTTTTGAATCCCGAAAACAAGGTGGATTTGTATTTGGTTTTACAGAGAGGAAACTTGGGGACAGAAAGAGCATGCAAGAGAATAATAGCAAAGGAAGAATGGGGTGTGCTCTTTTTAAGATCCCAAAGCAAAAATTACACTAGTTCCCCTTGACTAATACAAAAATCACATTAGACTCCCTTTAACAAATACGGTTTAAAGTTAATTTATTTTTTTGGAAAAAACGATTTCTGAACTGGGGGTGTCACGTGCCATCCAGTCCCCTTGGTGGTTTCGCCACTCGTGGAGGGACTAATCAAAAGGACAATAGTAATGAAACCCGAGCTTATCTTACCTCATTATTGGATACAATTTCCATTACTCTTGCCTTTCCTTCCCTTCCCAAAATTCTTATACAAATTCATGGTCCGAAATGCCTAAATGAACATGGAACATGATATCTCACGCCATTTATTTGAAGGTGATTGTACTCTCAGTAATGTCTTAAAGTTGTCCAGAGCATCTCAAACCCAACTCTTCATTTTGGAGACTCAAAATACTATCTTCAATTTTAAAATGTGATTTTGATGGATACAATTATTCCCATGAACTCTAATCATCATGCTTCATTTCTATCTCTTCTTTTAAGAAATCATTCATTGCTCTCATTTTCTCAATTTTCCCTTCAGAATTTGAATATATTTATATATATGATTATGATATTGGCAGTGCAAATGGGTTGTCATTTAGACAAGAAGAAAAAAAACCCACAGTTTCTAATGCACCTTTAACATTTTCAAGCCACTTAATACATAGAAAATTGTGTTGTTTTTGTTGCACTGTCTTGGGTGTAACTCAACCCCCAAAGCTAGCTCATGAAGTGAGTGATATTTCATATTACTTTGGTACCCAGGCGATGTGGGGGACTTCACTTCACACCCTCCCTCATGTGCAGCGTGCTCACTCGGCAGCACTTGTCGCGTGCAGGCCACAGACAGACACCCTACTCTAGAACCCAGCTTTGATACCATGTTGCACTGTCTTGGGTAGAATTCAACCCCAAAAGTTAGCTCATGGAGTGAGGGTGCCTGCTTATATATTTCATATTACTTGGTACCCAGACGACACTTCACATGTTAAAGCATCCAGCTCAAAACCAATTGGCAATGAGTGGGGAGGCTGCCCAGGCTCATGTACCGGTTTTCAAGGTTATAATTAACCGATGTGAGACAAATTTCAATACTACCCCGCACGTGTGACCCTTGACCCGCATGTGGAGAGGTCAACAAAGGATCCAAAACATAAGGATCACAACGAAACAAAGTGCAACTATGGCATAAACAAAGGGGGAAAAGCCTCCGAAAACCTAGCTCTGATACCATGTTAAAGTATCCAGCACAAAACCAATAGGTAATGAGTGGAGAGGCCGTTCAGGCTCATATGCTGGTTTTCGAGGTGATAATAAACCGATGTGGGACAAATTTCAACAGTTAGTGACAGCCCAATGGGCTATTGTTAGCATGTTCTATATATATGTGTATGTATATTCTGTTCCAGTGTTCTAAAAGTCGGCCTAGGGCCCTAGGCGCTGAATTAGTCGCAAGACGATTAGTCGGCCGCCAGGCGGGATTAATCGGGGGTTAAATATGTATTTTTGCAAATCTATGGGGTTAGATGTTGTGGTAATATACTGCACGTGATTTAGTGTAGTTCTAATAAGAAATATACATCTACACTATACAATGTAAAAAATCTAAATCTAAACCAATGTAAATACAATATATAAATCTTCACTATATAACATAAAGTGAAATTATGCGCATGTAGACTATGTTTATTGTGATATAATTTGTATGTAGGCTCTATTTCCTTTGTTTGGATGTTATTTAATGTTTTGTATTTCTACTTATATTGTTGTACTTACTTAAACTTATGTAGGGGGAGAAGAAAATTTCAAAAAAAAAAGAAAAGAAAAGGAAAACCTGATTAATCTCTAGGCTCTGATTAATCAGGGATAATCGGCCTAGGTGCTAGGCGGTGCACTGCCTCACTAGCTGCGACGCCGGCGAGTGCCTTTTAGAACATTGGTCAAATCAGCGGCCATTCTCCAATAAAGTGCCACAAAACAAACATCTTTCTGTGTTTCACGATATAGGTATAGGATATAGTCGCAAAAGGTTGCGTACACTACTGCAGAAAGATCTGGCTTATTCAAATTTTGTTTCTTTTAAAAATGCACCCAGGACTGGAACACGCAGTATTTGCAAAATCTAACTGGAGCTAAACTAACTGTGCATTAGACTAGTTGTTAGTGTAAAAACGTTATGTACCGGCCAATACAAAGGGGATTCACCACGTTGGCAGTAATATTGTCAATATATCTCGTTCTGCATTTGTCTGCCTGTAGTGAAAAAGGTATTTGCTACCCAGTACAAGCCAGTAGGGAAAGGTATTAACCACCTTGATAGTAAAATGGGAATTACAGCTCCTTCTGCATTTATCTGCAGGTGGCCCCTGATGTCCATTTTCAGAAGGATTTGGGATTGGATAGCTTAGACACTGTGGAAATTGTTATGGCCCTAGAAGAGGAGTTCAAGCTAGAGATTCCAGACAAAGAAGCGGATAAGATTGACTCCTGTACTCTTGCAATTGAATACATCCATAACCATCCAATGGCTAGTTAATGTTGGAAGTTCCTATGATTTGGGATCTATCATCTTTCTTTGAGTATTGAAATCCTTAAAAAAGAGGACTGTTCAAGCATTGTCTCTTGACGTTTTGGGTGTTCGTTATGACTTTTAACCCTGTAAAGGGCTGCAATAATTGAAGTTCTCTCTGATAAGAGTTAAGAGGGTTTGTAAAACTGCTTTTTTTGGTTGGTTATGCTTCTGCATGAAAAGATTTGATAAGAGATGTCGTTCCTATTAACGTTCTGACTCTTTTGTTGTGTTATACTTAGTTTCTAATATGTGAAGGATCTATTTGGACCAATCTATTTCTGTTTTCGATGGTTAAGCTATGGGATCTGGTCCTGGTAAGACCTTTCTGGATGAGATTACACCGTTGATGAGAACCAAAAGGTGAAATCAAGTTAGTGGTCAAGGTGGGTTGGACGAATGCGTAATGCTTAACTCTCTCTCTCTCTCTCAGTTTGGTATATACAAAACCAAACCAACTATTCTCGACCAACAGCATGGTGAACTTGATTGTCGGAATTGCTCCAGAATTGCTTTCAGGTGTCATATTTATCTCTGCTACGGCCTTTTTTTTGAATATGTAGAATTCTTGCATAAACTTCTCGGTTTGTTTAATTTCAACATGTTCTTGATGCATATTGTTACTCTCGGTTGATTTAGTAATCATTTCCTAAGCTATGTTATTGTAGCTAAAGAAAACACATCTCTTCTTCGTTTGCGATATTTCGTTCTTGTAGTGCATAATTGTTGAATTGAAATGTAGTCTTGGTCATTTGTACAGTGAATATTGGTTCGCAACCTTATGTCTCTCTTTGATATTGGAGCATATGTTTCAGCGTCTAATACAGCGCATAGTCTTATGGTCCCTTTTGAGTTTGTGTCATGCTTATGACTTGAATTATACTTGCTATATATGTGGATTTGACCTTTCTCTATGGCCTCAGTTTCAGATAACAAAAGTTTACTCACTTTCTGTAGTTGCTCAAATTCATTTTTAGCTTGCTGGCATAACAATTGTTTAGTGGGGAATTCTCCTGTGGAGGTCTGTCCAATAGTAAAAGTTTTTACCGAAAGGTTTTTGAATGTTCTGGCATATGTCGGGCAAAAGCACTTGAACAATTACTGTCGTCTTATGGATCACAAATTTGTTAGCTGAGTTTCTTGGAGATGCTAGGTTCGTGTTCAAATAGTTCAACAAAGTTCTGCAAATACTCACCTGCTAACATTAATATTAGTTACTGAGCATTATAGAAAACGAAGATAGAGCTTTGTACAGGTTATGGCGCAAATCATGATCGGGGTGATTTCAACAGTGATAGCGGGTTTGCCCTTCTTATTTTGTGCTAGATTGTGTTTTTTACATTTGAAGTCGAGTTCCATCTTCATTAGCTACATCTGTGAAGGCATACAATGCCTTCTGGCTATTTGTGGGGGTGGGAAACAGATTAGTCATACTTGATTCTTCCTTTCATGTGTGATCAGTCCTCAGCGATTTGATTGTTGTCTGTGTTTAGTTATTACTGTTTTCTGTTGTTTTTTTTTTGAAAATTAACTCGTAGACTTTAAGTATTTGTAAGGAGACAATATAATGGAGCAAACGATGCGTATCCCCCCATTTTTTTTGTAAATAATTTGTCATTTTCACCTTTGGCCGCCCCTGCTGGCCCTTCGGCCGATAACTTTGGCAGTTGTTGAGCACCTCTGACAACTCCCCTCATTTCTGGCGGTCTCTTCCGGCCGCCCCCTCATTTGTTTGCAAAACAAATTTTGGAAACGCTTGCATGTACCAAACTTCTTTTTCGTTTCTTTTCGTAAACACAAAGCAGGAAGTTGTAAAAATTACCAAAAGTCTTGTCACTCGTTTTATTTCATTAAATCCAGTCGCAGAGAAAGAAACACAAGTAAATAGGATTCTTGACTTTTTATTTCGAGCCTTTTTTTTACTATCTTTAACAAGAAATTCAATTAAGCTCATAGGCTTAGTTTTCCTTTTTCCGAAGCGCGCACAGAATGTCGAGTGCTATTCCACACAACTGATGTGCGTTCTCGCATCGATATCGTAGTTGAGTAGGCACATCTATGTCGTTCAACTTATCTTCACAACTTGAAATATAAGATGCAAAAGTAGTTATTACTGCAGTAACCTCTTCGTACTTCTGAGACTTGTAATCAACCAATGCCTTTTCTAGGTCACTTATGATATCAGAGTACATCTCCAAACAGGTATTCAAGACTGGTATCCAGAATGGCATTGTACTATTGTTATTGTCCTTCAAAGCTTTGATGATGAAGCTCCTTGTGTCAGTCGCGTTCTTCATAATGAGGTTGAGCGACATTAACCCCTGGGCTTCGATGCTAACGTTGTAGGTCTCGTCGCAAGCTGCTTTAAGGGATGTTTTGCAGAACTCATAATTCACGGCTGAAGTGTCGCGTGATGTTAGTTTGCAGGTGTCATGGATGACATTGTTGCCTGTTGCAACATTGAAGGCGAACAGGAAGAAGACGACGAAGAGAGAGATGGGGAAGAGAGAGATGAAAGATCTCATATTCTTGTTGGGGGTGTCATATTTTGTGTTAATAAGAATGGTAATATATAGTGTGTTTAAATGGGGGTTATAGAGATTAGTCGGGATGCACGCAGCTGGCCCGGATACCAAAACTTCTTCAATGAAAGCAGGAGTGGTTTAAAGACCTTGTTTTTCCTGTCCCAGTTGGTTATGTGATATGTTTAGTTGGTTGCTAACATGTAGTGGTACTAGCACATGTAAAATCTGATGGTGGTGGTTGGCACTTGTTGCTTATTGGGTTGATAAAAAGTGGTACCAAGTGCAGGGTTATTAGGACCTCTTATTGGGTTGGTGCAAATCTTGATGTGTTTTAGATATACACGATGCGTGTTTGATATTTTGTGACTCAACAGATATCAATGACTTTGAATGGGTTAATATACGTTGTTGGGTCCATTTCTTAATGGCTTAAGCTTTTGGGTCTAATGGGTAACTTAACAATTGATTAATTGACCAACTTGGTTTTTTGGGTATGGCTGGATTTGAGATGAACAGAAACCAGCTTTGCTATGGTAGGAACCCTATAAAAAAGGGTTGTGGAAGAGTACCCACACAGATTTTTTAGTGTCTTAAAAACCCATTATATTTATTCAATCAAGAGCCTATATTCAAAAATTGCCAACCTCCAGACTAACTCTAACCCAATTCAACCACCGCTGTCGCTGGCCACCGGTTCCTATCTCCCTTGCCGCTTTCCTCCCTCTGCCACTACATTGTCCCGTTCCCGTTCACCCTGCCAAGACAACATCTTCTCCCTTGCGTCGCAGCTGCTGCCACCACCATCACACCTCTTCCTTTTGCGTCACAATCCCAACCTCCACCTCTTGCATCACCCCCCTTTGTGTCGCCATCTTCTCCCTTGTGTTTGTGCTGATGTTTTATAGAACCTTAAGAGATGTGTGGTTTCTCTAAAGATTCCAAGTGCAATCTTTATGTGCAGTTGCGATTAAAAATATTTCAACAGCGAATGGAGAATCCTGTGGGCACCAGCTCGAAGAGGGAGAAGCCGAACGGAATATAAAAGATGTAAGAGCAGTTCGATTCGAGATACTTATCCTGTGTTTATCCATGATACCAAAGCTTAAAATTTTGCTAGATAGCTTCTCACGAGTTCATCGAATTTATCTTCATCAATGATATTTTTGTGAAGGCACATTTTATAGTGTTTTCCTGGAAAAACTCATAGTGAAACCGCGAGCACCTGAGCGGTTTGTGTTGCAGGCGTGTCAGGACCGTGTGGTACAGTTCAAGTATTGTAAAGGCCTTCGTGCCTTTTTCTGACTTCTTTGCCTTTTTCTGACTTCTTTCGTAGCGGATTGCGTGCAACCCAAATGGTAGAATTGCAAAGTGGTTCGTGGTTTGCCTTATCGTAAATGACTTTATCAATTTCCCAATCGTATGGAAAATGAGAAACAACGAGATAAAATAAAAACTCAACTTTTATTAATAAAGATTAACAAAAGAAGAGTACAACGAATTGTAAAACAAGATCCTAGGCTATGGCTAGACTTGTAGAATGATGTGGGTAAATAACTCAACGGAGTTGGTGGCTTCAACGGGTTGAGGGTCTTTTGTAAGTCGAGAGACTTGATTGATAAACCGCGAGGTTAATGGCTGTGGAACCCTTTTTTCGTCTTGCAAACTAATATTTATAGGCTCCAAGGTGTGAAAGTTGAATGTTGGCAGCAACTCCTCGCTTGCTGAGATGATGCCACATGTCCAGACGAATTCTTTGTTTCTATAAGATCCTGCCAAATGTACCATGTTGTATAACTCCCTCCATAACGGCGGTTACTAGCAGTTACTTCCTTGGTTTGGAGCCGCAAAGGCCTCTACGCCCAACTCCCATCTTCCTTATTTCATGGGTACTGGGGTAATGGGATCTTAGAGAGGCCGTGAGAAGCCGACACATGACAATAACCAACTCCCTATTTTCGTGCTGATAACTTTTGGAAGTTATCTTTGCTAAAAGCTCTCTTCATGGTCGAACAGACCTACAAACAAGTGACTCCCACTCCCATGTTGTTAGGAACATAGAGTTAATTATCTTTCTCAACTGCCGTCTGTTATTTCGTACGTGAGGATGGCATGTTTTAAGGGCCACTTGTATTTAATTGAATGGCATTAATTCTTGCCAAAAAATCCTTAAAATCTGAAATGAGCCCAACTGCTGCCCTCAATCGTCATGGGCCATAACTTCTAACCACTATTCATAACCCATGTCTCTTGACAATTTAATTGGGCTTTAAAGGAAAGAAATGAAATTGATGTAGGCCCATCAGTCTTATGAGCCCGATCAGCTCAATTACGTCGGAAATTAATCCTTTCGGCTTTGTTGGGATTTCGTGTCAAATTTGGGTACAAACATATAGGAACGCATAAAAATTGCTCAATGTTGTCTTTGCTTTTGTATATCTCAAACCAACTATTCTCGACCCACAATAATCTTACTTGGTAGTCAATATTGCTCCAACGTGGCTCTCTGTTTCACATTTATCTGTGCCCGCAGACTTGTCATGTGTGATGTTGTTCATATGTAATGTACTAATGTGGGGAATGATTATTTGTGAGTCTTATGTAAAACTTGTAGCTTTCATGAAATTTGACTGGATCTTGAATTTGGTTCTTAATTTTATTCTCTCCGAATGCAATTATTATTTGTGAGTCTTATGTAAAACTTGTAGCTTTCATGAAATTTGACTGGATCTTGAATTTGGTTCTTAATTTTATTCTCTCCGAATGCAATTATTTGGCTAGATTTTGTTATTGTAGTTAACGTAAAAAAAAAAAGCTCCTCTTCGTTTTTTTATATATTTGTTCGATAGCTTGATATACCTTGTTGTGCCTATTTTCTAACAGTTTAATCTTTTAGAACAATTGGTAACTAAAAATGATATCAAAACTCAGGTTGTGAGAGGTTTTGGGTTCAAGTCTCTCTGTCTGCATTTATTCTCCGTTTGCGTTATGCTTTCACCCTCTACATTCTTTCGCGATACGTATACAAGTTTGTATCTCCATGTGCAAGAGGGGTTGCACGTGAGGGACGTGAAGGAGGGTGTCAATCAACTTGGTGTTCACAACTTTTTTTTTGACCATGTAATGGTTGGAATGAGAAGAAAGCTCCACTTCTTGCTTTACTAGCTGTTTAGTGGCAAATTGATTGTACATATATTCCTCCTCCCTCAAAAGATGGTCATTAATTAGTTATCAGCAATTGGATTGAAGAAACTGAGATGTCATCTAATGACGATTTCATTGCGTTGAGACTTCAGGAAACTGAACATGTGCCTCAGAGAGACCTATTGTTTGTGATGTTATCCTACATAAATACAGCATATGGTGCAACTTTGATGAAATAAATTTTTTTCGCTGTGTATATCAAAACACCTGTCTTTTTTTATTTTGCATCATGTATGTGCACTCCGCTTGCGGAGAAAAGATGAATGACAGATACTATTCTTGAGCTCTTCAAGTATCTTTAACAAGATCACTAGTTAAGCTCTTAGGCTTCGTGTTATTTTTTACTTAACCATTCTCAGAATGTTAATTGCTATTGCAGACAACTGAAATGCATGATTGCTTCTTTCCGTTAGCGGAGACTTCTGGCCTCTCTCCTTGAACCCATCTTCACAATTGGTAAGAGAAGCGAGTATTTCATCTGTTTCTTCACTAGCCTCACGGTACTTCCGGGATTTGTAATCTGTTGGGGTGCAGACAACCTTCAGCAACGGTTGGGAACCAGTTTAGAGGTCACTGTAGCGCTACCTAAGTTTTGGTGTAGCGCTACCGTTTGGTTATCTTCTGAACAGAAAGTTTGGGAGCGCTA
>JAXBDA010002960.1:10302-38217 GCA_036023075.1 Gaultheria prostrata | reverse complement strand
ATCCCAATCCCCTTTTCATTTTGATAAATTACACTTTCTTTTATCTTTTTCATTAATTGCATATCAATCCCTGTATTTGTATTTGCAGAGAGTTGAGAGTCCACATAAGAGATTAACATTTTTTTTTCTTTTTGGTCCACACTTTTTGGCAGGGTGTTCAAACATTTTAAGTACGGTGTTCAAATTTTTTAGGTAGGGTGGTCAAACATTTTAATTAGGGTGTTCAAAATGATAAAAAATATAAAAAATAAATTTTTTTACATGTATTTCTTAATTTTTTTTTTCAGGGTGTTCGGGTGACCACCCTACCCTTCTCTTGGAGCCGCCTTTGTGAGTGCTCGGTTGACAGCGGTGAGGCTTGGCCACCCGCCGAAAACTTAACCAAAATGCCTGGACCATATAGCTCTGATACCATATTAGAAAATTGAATAGACCGCTTTCATTGATGTGTATTGATGTATATAACCCATAATCCTAGCATGCCTTTATATAGACTATAAGACTTCGTGACTAAAAAACTTAGCCAAAGTAGGAAAAATATGCATAATAAAGAAACCTAGATTGACTAAGAAACGTGAATAATGTACCTAGTTTAAAAAAGAAACACAATAATAAATCTAGAAAACATGGTAATATAATATTTCTGAATATAATGCTAAGAAGCTAATGAATTCTCCATTGGAGAGAGAGAGGAACTTTTTTATCCCCACATGAATTATACGTAATAAACAACCAGTAGACAAAATACATCCACCGTCCCAAAATTATCATCCATACGAAAAGACATGTGATTTCCGATAGAAAAAAAAAAAACCTCCGTTCATAATTTTGTGAACTTTTTCACACCAAATTAAAAATTAATCCAGATATTTTAATTGGTACGAAGAAACTCGAAAAAACAATGTACGTAAATGTGTTATTGTTTTATCTGAAAATTGCACGTCTTTTCATTGGATACTATCATTTTGAGAGGGATGCTAGTAATAGTCATGTGATGATGGCTTTTTTATTTTTTTTGAGATAAGGGAAAAAATTTCCATTCAAGAAAGTCATGCATCCGGCATCTACAAAGGAATAATATATCCAAAACAAGAGAGAATAATCTAGGCACAACCCGTTTAGAAAGATGAACTAGCAAAGTAAACAATGAGAATTTCTTTTGTATATGGACATGAGCATCATGCTCGTAACACATACTTTAAAAAACGGATCAAAACGATTTCGGTAGTAGAGGAAGTCAAAGATCAGAGGAAAAAACTCTCAAGGGTGGAAATGATTTAAATCAAAGGAAACCATGTAATTCCAACTCAGAAAAACACTAAAAGAAAGAGAAAAACAAATTAAAAGAAACATGAAGAAACAGAAGATCAAAGGCAAGGAGCTTCGAGCTTTGTTTAAAACTCGAATCTCACCCGAAAACACACCTCCTAGGGTGTGGAATAGGCGGTGAATGGTGGTAGTCGTGGAAAAGGCGGTGTCTCAGTATACGGCAGCTATGGGGTAGCCATGGAAGAAGGCAGCGGAGGCTATCAATGTTTTCTAAACCAAAATTCATTTTTTAATATCGCTATCAATGTTTTATAAACCGAAATTCAATATTCTAAAATACCTATTAATGTTCCATCAAGTTGATTTTTTGCGTTGATGATATACTACTTTGCATTGGTTTACAAGATGAATGGTACATATTATAACAAAAAATGCACGGTGGGAGCAACAGCGGCAGTGGTGGAAACCATGTTCCACCATTGTGGAAAGAATTTAAACTCTTTTTGAAATGAAAGGAAGATAAAGTGTTCAAGTTATAAGGTTTTGATGAGGTGTGACTCTTAACCCATAGCTTCTAAGGGGGAGTTTGGGTTCGACGTCTCTCTACACACTCAAAACCCCCTCTAATTGTTAAGCCATTAATTTCCCTCTTACCCAACTGATTTACGTACTGTTGGAAAGAAAAAGAAAAAAAGAAAACTGCTAATTAAGGTTTTGGCGAATTCGGCTGTCCAACGTTGTAACTTGTTAAGGGCATCCCAACAAACTTCCTAAATTGGCTCACATGCCTATTTTTGGGAGCCAAACCCCAAAATTAGGCTCCAAGAGACTCACTAAATCCCTCCCTAAAATACAAAAATGAATAGTACCTCCCTAAAATCCCCCCATTTACGGAGGCACTATTCACTCCCTACCCATTTTTTTATTCTTTCTCTCTCTCATCCCCCCTCTTTAACTGGCTGTTTTTCTTTTCTTTTTTCTTTTTTTATTCTCTCCCTCTTGTCTCTCTCTTACTTTTCCCTCATATATTATATTTTATTAAAAATAGGGAGGGTAAAAGGGAGGGTTGTTGGAGTGTTGATAGAAAAAATGTCAAATTATAATAAATATATGCACTGTACACTGCCTAATTTACAAAATTATTGTTGGGCTTGCTAAGATCTGTTGATTTTGACTTTGATTTGATTCTCAACGATAACATAAGTCAATTTGCTGGCCCCCTGTTTTGAGCCAAGTATTGATCTGAACACGAAAGTTGGCCCAAGTTGGCATTTCTTAAGGTCAAAGCTGAATGGACAGGGAGGAAGACTTTAACGTAGGGGTGGGTCGTGTCGTGTCGAAATGACCTGCTTTACTAATCGTGTCGAAAAACTGAACCCTAACCCGGCATGCTAATATTCGTGTCGTGTTCGGGTTGACACGATTAACTTGTAAACGATCTATTTAGACAAATTTGACCCGAACCCAACACGAATTGACACGATTAATTCGTGTCATTCTCGGGTTATGCGGGTTAATTCAGGTTAATTCTCGAGTTATGCGGGTTAATTCGTGTCATTCTCGGGTTACCATGTCGACACGAATAGACGAACAGGTTAATTCGTGTCATTCTCGGGTTATGTGCGTTGAATCCGAACCTGACCTATTTACTAATCGTGTTCTTGGGTCATGTCATATACGTGTTTCGTGTCAGAAATACTCAACACTAACCCGTTAACTTCATGTCGTGTTATCGTGTCGTGTCATAAATTCTCACCCCTACTTTAACGCATTGATGGTCCCTCTATTTATTTCAACAAAATGGGAAAGGGCTATTATGGAAAATGACAATGCGTGATATGAAAAGACGGTATGGCTGAAGGAATTTATACGTACATCCCTCTCTCTCTCTCTCTCTCAATATTTGATAGGATATACATAACAAATGTCTAAAAAATATATATTAATCAAAGATTGATAACCACATGATCATATCTACGTAATATATAAATTAATCTTTCCATTAGATCCATAAATACTATTCAATCATGCAATTTTGGATGTTCGATCAACTTGATTCTTTTTAAGTTAAGAATAACTCTCTGTTTCTGTTTAGTATAACCCCATAACAAACGGACCCGACTAGGGGTACAGATTTTTAGGAACAGAAAATGTACAGAATGCAACAGGGGACCCATTTTTGGGTCCCATACAAATGATCCAAAAACCATTCATTAATCTTAAAATAATTTTTCAAGTGGCTCCGCAAAAAATCAGCTCAATCCGATATCTCTATAAGTTGTTGATCCAATTTTCCTATTTCACTCTGAATCAATTCAGAATGAAACAGGAGAATGTTGGATCAACAACTTACGAATATCGGATTGAGCTGTTTTTTCGTGGGGTTACTCGAAAAATGATTTTAGATTAATGAACGGTTTGGATCATTTGTTTGGGATCTAAAAGTGAGCCCCGTACGAGGTCTGCACATTTTCTGTACATGTATTTTTTGTACTCTTAGGATTACGCATAACTAATGGATGAACTACTTCATGGCTTCTATGCAACTGGGTTCATAATGGGCATGGTTTTAAGATGGATGAAGTATTTGCTAATAATATTTTGCCAATAATTCCTTCCTGTATGAAGTAACATACAGCATGAAGAAGTCCTTTAAGTTTTCAACTATGTATTGAATGCCTCCTTTGTTATCCAATTGCCTCTGGTATGAGACATTTTCTGTTCTTTCATGTTTCTCTTGTGGCTACAATAGGAATCTTTTGGGATAAGAATCAAGATGTTCTCCTTTGACTGATTTTTGTAAGCCCCTTTAGGAATATGAACTCGGAACTGAGCACCATAGGCAAGCCTAGGCTAGTTCGGCTCGAGCTCGGCTCGTAAAGTTTTTTACTAAGCTCAAGCTCAAGTTCGTTAAAAACTTAATAAATAAGCTTGAGTATAGCAAAGCTCAGCTCGGCTCGGCTCGTTTGCAACCCTAGGTCTAAGTATTTTTACTCAATTTGTATGCATGCCTCCATTGCACCATATTTTTTTATCGATATGATTGGCAAAAAAAATTACTATTAATCTTTGAAAAGAAGGTAAGGATTAAACGGATCACGCGCAAATCGGCATAATGCCACTCGAGAACCAAATTCAAAGGAAGGCAAATAGCCAACCAAAAACACCACAACAATAAACAAAGCTACACTCTGGCGAAAATAACCGAACAACCTAACGAAAAGACAATCCAAATCCAAAAAAGACAAAAAAAACCCATAAGAACAAACCGAAAGAAACAACACCTAAGGCCAAAGAGCAAACTACATACCACTAAAACTCAAATTAAAATTCCATTGGACCATATAAGACGTAAAAAACTTTTAGCAAGGGGTTTGCCAAATGGTCTTGGCCTTGGACTTCGGAGTTTGCTTCCACCTCTCAGGTTCAGTTCTCTTTGTCAACAACTCTTGGTGGCCACCTCACCCCCAAGTATAAGAGTGTGAAACAGTTGTGGGAGAGGCTGCAGAGATTAGTCCGAGGTGCACACAATTTGGCTCAGGACACCCTGCATTATCAAAAAAAATAAACACTACAAGAAAAAATACCTATGGCGACGAAAGGTGGAGAGGAAATTTGTGTATTTATGTACGAGGAAATCGATTTCATCGGCAAAGAGTATTCTATGTCGACAAAATTATCTTTCCTCGCTAAAAAACTAAGATTTGGCGAGGAAATGTCGCTACCATTTGGCGTCGAAATTTGAATTTCCTCGCCAAAAAGCAAAGATTGGCGACGAATTATCTTTTCCTCGCCAAAAAACTATGATTGGCGACGAAATTATATTTCCTCGTCAAAAAGCAATGATTTGGCGCCGAAATTATCGTTCCTCACCAAAAAGTTAATATTGACAACGAAATTATATTTCCTTGTCAAAAAGCTAAGATTTGGTGAGGAAATGCTAGTTTCGTCGCGAACGGATAGGTTTTCGCAAGGAAACTCATATTTCCTCGTCAAAAAGGTACGCTTTCACGACAAAAAATTTGATTCCTCGCCATATCTAGGGTAATTGGTAGTTTAATTTCATAAAATTCGTAATATATCTAAAATGAATAGTACATAGATGTATATATTATACATCAATTACTTAGAGAATTATTTTAAAAAGTTAATTTGTTCTTTAAATGATGCAATATTATCAATGATATATTAAGTGACTCAATCGTACGGGTGGTTATTTGGGAACCGGAGGTCCTGGGTACGAATAGGAGCAACAACAAATTTGATCAATTGTGATATCTTTTATTTTAACTAATAAATTGAACTTCATCAGTTATTATGAATTTATTTTATAAAATGAAATACTATAAATCACAATTATTAGTTCTCATTATCTCACTTAACTCATTTTTTTTTTTTGATCGGCAACAAAGATTTATTAGAACTCGACAAAGGGTACATCGAGATAAAAGAACCATACCCAAGCACAAGAGCAAGAGACGGCAAGGCAAAGCATCTAGTGAGAAACTAGAAGCAAAGCCAAAGAAGAAAAGAAAATGATACATCAGGAAACAAAAGCCCCTCAAGAACATCAAACTATGGCATCATTAGGAACTATAATCTATGGATCAGCCTCAGCAACAAAAGAAACCAATAGAGCAAACACCACAGAGTCCGAAGAAGCATCCCAAAAACAGCAGCAACAGAAAGAGAACACCCCTCCAAAAAACATACCATCAGCAGCCTCCAAAAAGAAAAATAAAGCAGCAACCCTGAGATCCTTGGGAAGCAAAAACAACTTCAATCTTTGGAAGCACCAGAGGAAGCAACAAAAGCAGAACCCGCAACCAAAAACAACGCCAAAAAGCACACAACGCAGCAGCATCACTACTGAACCAAAAACAAGAGCCTCCCATAAACAGCAGCAAAGCCTCCCTTTGCAGCAGCATCAGAAAAAAGGGTCAATGGTTTGAGATGCTCCTCTGCAAAGGAGCGAATCTATTTGAATCAGCTTCAATCAGCTTCTTTAGATGTCTTAAATCCTCATCTGAGTATTCAATATCCAGCCTATCACCTATAACTTTGGAGGAGTAGAGCTCTTGAAGGATGGAATTAAAATTTCCAGCAGAAACATTCCCACCACTGATTGAGCAGCTCTGGGAAATTCTACTCCTCAAAGCCTTCCTGGCTTCCTTAGGATTTAGCTCCACTTGAAGATTAATACTTGGAAATTGAGATGCATGTAAGCTATTACTTGATCCCAACATCAAAGGACCATCTAACTGTCCATCACGAAGCAGAATATTTCTTTCAAGATCTTTTTGTTTATTCTCTTCCTTTCCATCCTCAACAGATATGTTGGCTTGATCATGCTCTCCGCCTCCCACTAAGCCTTCAGAATCCTCCACTATAAAATCTAGCCCATGGGTACAGTTTGAGAATTCTCTAATACTATCTTCAGTCGTATTTCAGTCAGTCTTATATTCTTATCTGGACTCACTTCGTTGACCTCTACAAACCCACTAGAGATGTTGACATCCTCCCCCAAGGCCTTCTTGACATGTGATTGACCTTCCACCTCTCCATCTTCCAAAGACTCATTGACAAATGTCTCCCCAACGTCTTGACTATCGTCAACCTTTTCCTCACTGCACTGCGGCGAAGGCTGAAATTGCAAAGCATTGTCATAGAGAGGAGGATGAGAATCTATAACATTCTTGGTTGCAGACTTAGATTCCTCGCTAAAAGGCTGCTCACAATCTTCCTCCCACACTTTAACTTCATAATTTTTGCCGTTCACCCGAATGTTAATCCACTCATCAATTCTGGATTCTTTCTCGGTTAAAACCATCATTTTACCAACCTCAAATGATTTCTCGTTATGAGTATTATCGTCCAAAGCCAAGAACTCACCCCATAATTCACCTATACGTTTGAAAGTATTGATATACCACGCATTCAAAGGCATACCTCTGCAGTTAATCCATACAAATCTTGAATGACTTGCTGCTTCACCATTCCATGGCTTCATCACTTCAAACCAATTGGACAAGGCATTATTTGCCACCTGCTTATCCCTCTCTGTTTTATCGCCAAAAGTGATAATCATAAATAAACCGCCTAAGGATCTAACCTGAACATCCTCACAATTAGCACAAATTAGAGCATTCAAGACATGTTCATTAGTGGCAAGGGACTTTAATTTCGCTACAACACTCCTAGAAAGCCACTCCATACCTTGAGGTTTAACATCGATAGTAGCTCTTGACCTTACTTCCAGCTGAATAGGATCAATCCCTGCATTTTGCTTGACAACCTGGGCATAAGATCTTTGGGCAATGTTCCAATGACCAGTAGAAACAAGACCAATGTGAGAGCATCCATGCGGATCAATCTTACCCCTAAGAGGTTGAGATTGGACACCAGAAACATTCTTGTTATCCCTCTTAGCAAAACTCGCATATTTTACTAGCAATCTCCTATTCTCAATCCATATTCTGTTCAACTTTGATATGGCAATCTCAGCTTCTTGAATTCTAGCAAACCTCACGAAACCAAAATTACACCCTGAACTCTTACTTCTTTTGGCAGGAATGAAAGATTCCTTCACCTCTCCAAATTTTGAAAAAAGACTCCTAAACCAGAGTGCTCCAACAACCTCAAGAAGATAATCCACAAATAAAGTTGGCTACGCCATGCCAACATTAGAGAACAAACCAACCACAAACAGCCAGATAACAAAACCCAGACCCAGGTTCGAAACAACAGCAGAAGAAGATCAGCCCCAGAAAAATGAGACCAAAACGATATTGCAGAAAATAAACAAACCTCGACTACGGCTGAAACCTTGAAGATTTGGTGTGAAACCCCTTTTGTTCTGACGAAACCGTGGAGATTTGGGGAAGAAATCCTCGAAAATCTGACCGAAACCTTGAAAAAACGACCTCCTCTCGGCCCGTAAATGGTGGATACGAGCTAATAAGGTGTGATTGCAGTAAGGATTTGGGGTAATGGAAGGTTAAGATTGAAAGGGGCAGATTCAAAAGAGGGCTCTGAGGTTGAGAATAGATTGAAAAGGAGGATAAAGGTAAGAGATTAAAGTGACTGGAGAAGGCGAGAGAGGGCGAGGACCTCAGTACGGTGGAAGGAAGGGTAGACATCGATGGCGGCTAGGGTTCGCCTTCACCTCTCTCATGACTCTCCAGTGCCAAGTCTCATCTCACTTAACTCATTGAGTGTATTCCATTTAGGGAAAACCGCTCTAGTTTCCAACGGTAACAGTGATGGCACGTATCATTAATAATTTTAGAATTAAAAAATAAATACTGAGTTTACATTGCACAAAATCTATTTTCATAGCAACTAAAGTATTCCATTTTCAAAACAAGAATAAACAAATATCATTGTCAAATGTACCATGTATAGAATAGATTCAACCGAAACAATTGTATTGTGTTTGAAGAAAGTAAAGTTTGCACAAACTAAAGTTACACACTCCAAAAGTTACTAAAAGTTTTGATAGGAAAAATATAATGACACAACAATAGAAAAAATATAATTAGTCCAACAAAAGTTATTGTAAGAAATCCATAGGCCATTATATACATGTTTAGCCAAAAAAATATGTTGCAATGCCAAAAAACATCAAACGCTTGACTGGTAATGTTTAAGAAACTACTATGTGCAGTAAAAAATATACAAAAACTATTATATATATTAAATAGTCCAAACATAAAACGAATAAATAGTTCAAACATAAAACGAATTGCAAGGTTGGTGTGGTGGATAGGTGTTGGGCGCGCTATGTGAGAGGTCACGGGTTCGAACTCCAGTGGGAGCAAAGAATAAAGCAGGTGGAGTATATTTTTTTGTAATGCGCAACAATTAGCGACAAAAAAATAGGTGAGGAAACAAATGTGCCGAATAGGCGAGGAAAATAGCATTTCGTCGCCAATTGGTCAGAATAGGTGAGGAAAAATTTCCTCGCCAAATGTTTCGAATAAACGAGGAAAAATTTCCTCGGCAATTGGCAAAATAGGCAAGGAAATCGCTAAGATTCCTTCTGCGACGACCTTTTGTCAAGGAACACTGGCAACGAAATTTTTCCTCGCCGATCGAAATTTGATGTTTTAGATACGAAACTGATTCGTCGCCATATGTATTTTTTCTTGTAGTGAAATAAATCATCATTTAGAAATATTAAGGATTACATTTAGCTAGATACGTAACAATTTGTAACATCCATCGTTCGATTCCCCTTGCCAACAATTCTTGGAGCCAGCTTACCACACAAAAAACGTGTGTAACAGCTTGCAGAGAGGCTATAGAGATTAGTATGAAGTGTGCGCAAACTAGTCCGAGCCACTGCGTTAAAAAAAAAGTAGTAGTAAAAAATAGTCCATTCGTCTCATTTTGTTTGTAGATTTAAGTCATTTGCCCTCATATCATACCGTATCCACCCTCCAAATCTCCCTTCTCAGAAAACCATCTAAACACCTACAAATTCACCCTTCTTAGCAGGTGGGCTCACCCTCATTACAAATCCACGTTCAAATCCACCCTCATAACAAATCCACCTAAACTCAAAGCCGGCATCCAAACGGGCCGGTAGGTTCTCCAAGAAGTTGGAAGTGAGAGTTGCAGTAGAAGCCTCTTAAAACAAATTCTTTGGTACTTGTTTTTTTGTTCCTCTTTCTCTTTTGTCGGGTGGACAATAGTGGGTATGTTTGTGGGGATGAGCAATTGATTGTGTAGTGAAGGCGAGCTTGAATATTTGATGTGCTGGCTTAATAATGTATAAAAATATTCTTCTCAAAGACATACAAAGAAGAGTAAAAAGGACTCGGAATTCTATTTTTTGGTTGGCAAAGTAGACATATAACTAATGCATATGGCTGCTGTTCTACTTTTCCAACAAATTATGTTCTCAGTCATGGGTAGGGCCAGTTACTAGACAACTTTAGAATGACACAAAAAAGTGATAAACTCCTCAAAGTGTCATTCGACAAATGAGACGCGTAATTGCAAGTATATCTTCTTCTTTTTTATGCATAATCGAGACGTGTAATTCACTGCCCACTTGCAAGAAGCTCAATTAAAACCGAAACAAAGTATATCTAATTTTGCAAGCATATCTAATTTATGTGATAGGTTAATCAATCCACTTGAAGTAATTAGTACTAGTAACAACGTAGAGTGAGAGCTAATTAAAAAAAAATGGTTGAGAGAGAGAGAACTAATACGATATAATCCCACTAATAATAAAACGAGAGTTCATTGGAGTTAATAACAAACGAGAGTTCATTGAATCTTTGCGGCAGCGCAACCCCTGGTAGCTGACTGCCAATCATAACCACGTATTGCCCATAACTATCCGTAACCTCGGGTATATAGACCATGACCCGATCTATAATACAAACCACCCTTTTATCGCCTAAATTCATAAAGAGTAATTACGTATTGCCCATAACTTTGGGTTTCCAGATCTCTAGCTGACTGCCAATTATAATCTTTCAATTTTTCAAAATTTACTGGCTATCTGCCATTCAAAATCCTCAACTCATCAACATAATCCGAAATCATCATTTCAATTCAATAATCCACTATCATCATTTCATTTATGCATTTACTTAAACATCTAGGTAATTTCTAAGTACGAGCACCAACCCGGGAGCCTAATTATCCACTTTAAGATTCTCATACAAAGTAACATGAAAAGAGACATAAATCAAAAGCTATTTGAGAAACAATAAGAACACGGTCAAATATATCACACTTTGATTTCAAACATTATAGTAAAAAGAACACAGTATATATTTGCATGGTGAAGTTATGCACTTTCTTTTCTTTTCTTTTAAAGATTAACCTAGACTAATAATTTTGAGGAAAACACGTTATCAAGAGTTAATTCTTATATATTATACTTTTTTTTAAGCTATAGATATAAAAAAATAAAAATCTACATAAACCTTTTTATATTAACAAACTTATTCTTTCGACATTATTCTAAAACCCACTTATTATTATAACGACATAACAATTTTGAAATATAAAAGTAATTAATGGCATTATAGTATCTAATAGATTAGGCGTACATGCGTTTCGAATTTAACAACTAGTGTGACTACGTGTTAACAGCTGGACATCCATATCGTGCATATCATGAATTTCTTGATAATAACACTCCAAAAATTAATGGAGGGGCTCCAAGCTACAGTGGTTTTTCAAAACCACACTTTTGCAAGTTCCAATTTTACTTCAGGAGCTCCAAACAGTTTTTTACTCTTCCCATTTGTCAGTCTGTTAACAGAAGAAGAAAAAAAAAAAGACAGCCCAGCCAAACCCTAGCACAACCAAGTTGTGACGGCTCCCAGTGCAAACCGATATGCGTCATTCTTAGTTTCCTGGCCCCTGGTATTTTCCTTCCTCCATCTCCCTTCCTTTTTATCTATATGTAGTGAATATATTATATTTTCCGATCCCTATACTGTGGTGATAGGTGGTGTATGGGGTTTGAAAAATTGACCACCACAATCTGCTAAAGCAATTCAAATTAGAAGATGGACGACCATCTTTCGATTTTATATTTCTTTGTTGCATGTACAATCTGCGATTTCTTTACATGTGGCATGAAAATCATGTCTTTCGTGTCAATGAATTGGGTTTCTTTACATATAACCGACCCATTTGTATTTTAAAAATGCTACGCGTACAACATTGTACACCACATGCACACCAACAAATCCCGACCGTCCAAAAATATTTTTCGACGTTCCGGATGTGAAATAATTCTTACTAGTCAAAATTAACTTTGATCGGTAATAATTCATTTTAAAATCTGGACCATTGATTCCTAAGATGGACGATCGGGATGTGCGGGTGTGCAGTTAACGGAGAGAGGTTTTGGTTAACTTTTCTGTTAGGAGTTCCTCAAGTAAATGAGGAGATAATTTTGAGTGAAGTGTTTCTAGTAATTTTTATATTCTGAAAATGGTAGTTTTGTAACTTCATTAAATGTTGGAGTGCCTGCATAAAAAAGGGAGCCCCAAAATCAGCTTCCTTTAACTATCTCAGTCCGTAGTTCTAGCGTGTAACGGTGTGAAAATGGAGTTGGGTAAGTCGCACGGCAATGGAACTCCACCGATGGCTGGTTCGGGTGTGCTTTTCGGGACGAAACGGAGGAGATTCGGGGCTGGTTTCTGGGCTGTACTGGAGCTAGTTTATTGGGCAGTTTTCGGAGTCGAAATGGGACTGAAACGGGAAAGAAACATGGCTGGTATGAGGCTGCCATATCGGCAGATTTCTGGACAGTTTTCGGGACTGTTTCGGGCTATTTTACAGCTTGGTCGGGAGCTGATTTTACAACTGATTTTGGGGGTTGTTTCGAAAGCTAAGTGGGGCTAGAAATGGTGTGGAATGAAGGTGCAAAAAGGAGAAAGAAGAGGGGGGGGATGGTTATACATTATCCCTCTCCGCCGAAATATCTCTCTCTTTCACCTCTAATCCGAAAATGGAAAGGCAGAAGTGGGCTTTTTAGGTCTTAAAGGGGTACTTGGGTGGGTTGGATATTGGGGTGAGGTTTAGCCACGTATCAGTAGAAAAAAGGAAAGGAGGGAAGAGATTTAAGGGGGTGTTTGGGAGTCTCATGTTTAATTTTTTGGCTTTTTGGATTATGGTAAGAATGTATTTTGGATTTGATATGAGTGTTTGGGAGAAGCGTGCAGAATGCATTTGGAAACATAAGTAGTGTTTGGGAGATCTATGCAAAATACATTCCGTAGGTCTTTTTGTAAATCAAAATGAGAAAAGTGGAAAATGAAAAGTCAAAAAGCTCATCTCAACCTAATTTTCACTTCTGCTATAGATTGTGCATTTTGCAAAACTCATTCTCAGAGAATGAGTTTTGGGGTGTGTCTCCCAAACAGCCAAAATGAAAAATTGAGAATGGGAAAATGAGAAAATTGGCTCCCAAACATGCTCTTAAGGGATATAGGGGGGCTGGGTAAAGTAGGATTTGGTATTTAGGTTCTTAGGCAATCATTTCGTTTTTTCCTAGTTTTAGCTATTACTCCTAGTATTAGATAACATATGTTTTAGCCTAGCTAGGTAGTTGGCTGATAGATATGTATTGACATCTAAGGAATGTACTATTAATATGCATTGGTATTTAGTAAGAGCAAATCCAATGCAGGGATGCAAAAGGGGTTGCATTTCTAAAATAGAACCAAGGATGGCATTTGATGAATCCAGTGCAGTGCCATAAACGGATGGAAAATGCATCAGTTGCAAAATTGGTTCCAAATATAGAACCAAGGATAGCTGCTATCCTTGCCACATCATCAAACTCCTAACTGCTATAGAAATTATTCAACCGGAGACTACCAAAAACTTGCCAAAAAGTGGTTACCTTGGCTTAATCGACTGAAATTGAACCGTACAAACGACGGTGAGGGCGGCATCTGGCTGGAAAGTGGGCGGAATCCGGCTGGAAAGTGGTTACCTTGGCTTAATCCCAACAACAGCGACGATCTGATTTCATCAACTTCATTTGGCCGATCGGTTTCATCTGGAACGGCGGGGACGATGGGGTTTCGTCCGGTTTGAGAGAGTTACAGAGGAGAGGAGGTGGGAGGGAGGAGAATCGGTGGGAGATGGGAGGAATCGGCGGCGGCGATGGATTTGAGCTTCTCTTGGAAATTATCGGTAGTAGACAGAGGAAAAAGAAAAGAAAAATAAAGAGGCAGAGAGAGAAAGAAGCACATACCTCTTGGAAATTATCGACAAAGAGAGAGAAACACATATGCTTCTTCTGCCTTGGATCAACGTGTTGATCAACGGCCAAATTTTTTCCAACGGTCATCTTTTCTTTACTCTCTATATATATGTGTAAAATTGTCACAATTACTCTCAAATTATTTTCTTCTTCCACCGCCACTTTCCATAAAGAAAATTTGTCCACTGATTATGGCTTCGTCAAGAGGAAAATCTTTCACTTCCAAGCAAGACGAAGCAATTTGTAGTGCTTATTTGTACATTACTCAAGACCCGATTATCGGTAACTCCCAGCCACGTGGTCAATTCGGGACCCAGGTGCTACAAGAGTATTGTGAAAAAAACAAATGACGATCAATGATCTGAAGCAAGTATCAAATCTCGTTGGCAAATAATCCAGAAGAATTGCAACAAATTCCATGGGTGTTTAAGAAGTGTTCAAGCTCTAAATCAAAGTGGCGTGACCCATCAAAATGAGGTAATAAATTTTTTTATCACATTGCCAGTGCATACGGTCCAAGCTACCTAGCATCCCAGGGAATCCACGATCCTCAGCCCCACGTAGGAGCCTAGCAACATCGGCTTCATTTGGAGCCCTCGGGTACTCTGAAAGATCTCCACAACTCCTCTTCAGAATCTCATGAGTGATTCTATAGCCGTACTTTTGCCGATCTTGACATACTCATCGACGCTATCAGCTGGCATCCTGTCACACCCCACTCTGTCAGGACCTAACCTGCACAAAGTGGCCGGACAGCCAAACACCACCAGCTCACCTACCGGGACACTCACATCAGTGTGAGATAAAAAATAATAACAATAAATAACTAAACCCGCAACGGAATAACACAAAAGATAATATTAGATCAACTCCACAATTTTACACAAACTAGGTGTTCACAACTTCTCAACATTAGTACAAGTCCAAAGTACTTGACTACTGCACAACCACACCAACCTCGCAAACCAATATTTACATAGCACCCACGATTTGACAAAAGTTACAAAAAAACAACCACTATGAACACCTGACTGGCACTGTAGTTGGACCGACATCTAGCTCATCCAGGTATCTGCAACCAAAAAGGTTACAGGAGAATGTACATTAGCAACATAATAAAAAGAAATGCTTAAACATTTTAGATGGATCCAAGTTTTAAATATCACCCACTGCATAAAATTTTAGCCAACTTTCTCTTTCCATAAATTCACTTCAAAAAACCATCCAAAAAGGATTTCAATAATCATATTTTTTCCTCACCCATTCTCCACGTTAATAACACATAAATTTTACCAAATGTGCCAACGAGTCGTCGACCTCACGACCGGGAGTTAAAACGGTACCGTTATCTCGTTCACAGGCTCACATATAGTGGCGGAGACGAGGGCCATTCTTTATCACCAATGGTAGGTGCAGCCCACAAGTTAGATTAGAAATCAGCCCACTGGGTAAGCATAGCTTACTGGCAAATTGACATCGCACAAAAGCAAGCAACAACCAAGCTTGCACAGCCTACGAATGCAAGACAAAGCTTGCAAACTAAACATTGGCACAAGAGGCATGAAAATTCTCTTTCCACCCACCAAAATCATTTGATCCATCTAAACAAGAACATTGCTAAAATATTCTCCACATCATAAAAAGGAATTTTCAACAGTAAAAATTCACGTGACGATTGCACAATTTGAAAAAAAACAACATTTCAATTTATTATAGAAGCTGTACATTCTCACCTGACAAAACGACCAACTTCGCTAACGACTCTATCCTCTACGAGCTGGAGACGTAACCGTGATCCTCCTTATGTTATCCTCGCCTAAAATATAGATTATAAGACATCCATAAGTCTCGTGTTCACCCCCCATGCTTAAATGCAAGTGAAATGCATGAATATGCATGAAACAATATAAACAGCCCTTGGGTCTCTGAATTTACATAATTAATCTACTCACCTATTTCCAACGAAATTTTTACCACAAACTCCACATACATACCGAAACATCATATCAAAAATTCAGAGTTTTCTGAGCTTGGAAACTATTTTAAAATCGACTCCAAACAGACCAAGAACTTGCTGAAAATTCACAAAAACAGTTTTTTCTCCAACTTCAAACTAAAAACTGCTATATCTCAAAATTAATTAAGGAACTTGGCTTATAGATTCTGAAAGCCCTATGTGTCTAGTTTCTAACAAATCAAGCGGAGTGAAATTTCGAGTTTCCTAGGATAAAATATGGCCAATTTCGTGAAGTGTGACAGTGCTGCCGGCTACCGGTTTCAACTAACAGCAGGTCAGTAAAACATTTTTAGTAAATTTTGTGCTTCGACTAAAATCACGAAATGTTTACACAAGCTCAACGATACGTATAATCACCTACAATAAAAATCTCAAATCATTTCGAGTTTATGAACTATATTCGAAAATTCACCAAGTATAAGACATTATAGGAGCAAATTTGCAAAGTTTGATACAGAATCATAGGATCTTACCTTAACTCCGATTTTCCCCAAGCTTCTCCCTTCTTTCTACTCTCTCTCTCCTCTCTCTCTCTCTCTCTCTTTTCGGTGCTTACCAGTAGAGGAAAGAAAGGCTTAGTCTACTTTGGGTCTCCCTTGGTTCTTATCCCTTGGGACATGAGGTGTCCCCAAATGTTAGATTTTTCCACAAGTAATAAATGAAGTAATTTAAGGGGGTGTTTGGGAGCCTGATTTTCGACTTTTCATTTTCAACTTTTTGGTTTTTTGGCTTTTTGGATTATAGTCAGAATGTATTTTGAATTTTGTAGGAGTGTTTGGGAGAAATGCACAGAATGCATTTTACAATAGAAGTAGTGTTTGGGAGAGAAATTATAAAATGAGTTACGGAGTGATTGTTTACCACTTTACCCTTACTGCTTTATTACGGTATTGGACAATATTTTTTTCTCCACCATCTAATAGCATAGTACATAATATTTTACACATATTTAAGGCTAAATTGTAATTTGTAATATTTACAAGGTAAATTTGTAATAAATACTAGGAGTTAATAGATACAAACATATACACCCAGATCTGGTTCACAACCAGAGGAGCCTAATTTATTCATTGAAAGCCACACCCAAATCACCTCCTTCTACCTCTCTCCAGTCTTATGCTTGTCTTTTTCTTTTTTTTTTCTATTTGATTTTTGCTTGTATTGACCCATCAAAGAGAGAATCAAAGAGAGAAAAATGATCTAATCAGAGCCACCCACAAATTTTCTTCCTGACTCTAGCAACAATTGCGGCTCCGGCGACGAGGGAGGCTCCGATCACGACGACGGCTCCAGCGATGATGGAAATCAATACCTGTATGTATATATCTGGATTGCATGCGTTTTCTGCCTATTCCCCCCCTCTCTCTATCGTTTGTTGTGGTAGAAAAATGGAATAACATAAACAAGGGGTGAGGGGTAGAATGGAAGAAGAATTTGAGGGGACCATCAAAACCAGAACTAGGGAAAATCTGAAAAAGGAGAATGCGAAATGAGAATGAGAAAAGGAAGGGCTGAGCTGATTTTTGGGTTTTTGCTTCTAACATAAAAAATGGTGAATGAGTTTTGGAGAATAGGTTTTGAGAATCTGACTCCCAAACAGGAAGAATGCAAAAATGAGAATGGAAAAATGCAAGAATCGGTTGCCCAAACAGGCCCTAAAACCCAATGACCAACTCTCCCCTAAATGCCACGTCCCCTCTCCTCTTGACTCCCAATTCTTTTATTTTATTTATTTTTTTATTTTATAAACTAACATCACACATTCACACAACAACATGCATATGAAATGAGATGCACATGCACATAAAGAACGGGTGTCACACATCCCGTATGCAAGCATTCTCAGTGCTGCGGTCATCTTTTGGATACCAGATAGACCAGCAGCACCAACAGTGTCGGACTTTTGGACGAAATAATCATCGTGTTGCTGGAGTTGAGTCAAGATCCTCTCAAACAAGGGTTTAGCCATCCGAAAAAGTTGGCGAAAACTTTTTTCACCAAAGAGGGGATCTTCACACAAGTAATCTGAATGAATTCTTTCGTTGGCAGCAGCCTTATCACGGCGAATGAAAGCTCGGCCACTGACAGAACCAACATAACCCCTTGTTGGTTATGACGCCTTTGCGTTTGTTCGTAGTGGTTCATCATTAGCATCTGCACACCATTGCAACTTCATCTTCATCGGAGGAATCTCCATCGAAATCTCCCCGCAATACCCTTTTGGTTAACTTGCTCATGATTTTGGTTTGGAAAGGAAAATATATCAGGTAGATGAGAATGGGTGTGGTGGCTGATTGAGGTTGGATGTGTATTTATAGAAAAGTTGGATAGAAAGGTGGTTGAAGAAAGTTAGATGAGAAAGTTGGGTAGAATGGTGGTTGAGAAAAGTTAGATGAGAAAGTTAGATAAAAAAAATATCTGGGGTTGAATGGTTGTTGAAAACGGTGGAACGGGGGTTGAGAATGGTGGATTGAAAAATATCCGAAATTTTAGGTAGAACGAGGGTTGAGAATGGTGGATTGAAAAATATCCAAAAACTTAGGTAGAACGGGGATTGAAAAATTAGTTGGGAGGGGCCGGGGGGGTTTAAAAAATTAGATCACAACGGGGTTTAAATAACGTAGATAGTTGAATTGGGGTTGAAAAAGTAATTAACAATGAGGTGGAGGAAAAATTAGTTAAATTTGAAACTGTTTGGCTCTAAAATAGAACCAACCACTAAATGATGGGTTCTATTTTAGCACCAAAAACCACTTTTTGGTGCCAAAATATAGCAATAGCTATAGCTATTTTCCATCTACCATTGGATTTGCTCTAATTAGGTGTAATGGATGTGTACATAACACCCACTCATGCACTCACACATTTGTTACAGAAAAAAATTTAAGAGAAGTTATTAAAAAAATGTATAACTATATGAAATGAAAATTTTTAAAATAAAATTATTATTCCAAAGTTCAAACCATTACAGTTCAATTCCTCTTGCCAACAATTCTTGGAGCAAGCTTACCACGCAAAAACGTGTGTAATAGCTTGCAAAGAGGCTATAGAGATTAGTATGAAGTGCGCACAAACTAGTCTGAGACACCTGCGTTAAAAAAAATGTAGTAGTAAAAAATAGTCCATTTGTCTCATTTTATTTGTCGATTATTCATTTTGTCTTTTTTGTGTCTCTTGCCTATATCTTTCAATATAGATCTTTAAAAATATGCAAAATATATCTTATTCGATATATTTCAATTTGTTCTGTAGTCTGAAGTTTTCATAATAATAAAAAGCACTATAGATTATAACTTATAAGATGTTGGCAATAGACACAAAATAAATAAACTGAATAATGGACAAATAAAATAGGATGGATAGAGTACTGAGAAATTGGTCGGGAGGAATTCACTTCAACCACGTAAAGGAAAGGACAGCCCAATATCCATTCAGTGCAGTTGTTCATAGAAATGTGTGAACCCTTCATGTTTTTTCGCATTCAATTAATGCAAAGATGGGCAAAATAGCATCAGCCAAATTGCTCAAACCAAGAGGGAGTAAATCAAATACCGACCGAATCGATCAAGATTCCAAAAAAATTGACAAACCAACCGATCAGCCAATAATAGTAGGGTTACATCGCTCTACCACCTCTACTAACCACACCAGTTTACATAGCACTAAATGATGATTAATGGGAGAACAAGTACTTTGAACAGTTGCGGCTCCATAAATTTTCAACATGGTGTTCAAAATTACCTTAATTCTTCTAACTCTATTTACCTGTTATATATACACAAAATTCCAAGCATTAGTGCAAATAATGCGACCAAGAAAATACAAAAAATAATAATTTTTTCTTTAAGAGTATATAACTTGTTTTGGATTAATGTACGCATTAAGTGTTCAATTGTTAATGTACGCATTGGACTAAGTGTTCAACCTAAAGCGCATGAAACAAAATTACTAAATGTAGAATACAAAAATTTATTTTTAGGGTGTTTAATTGACAACCTAACCTACGATGTGGAGCCGCTTATGGGGCATGAATTGGGTACGTTACATTTGATTTATTGTGCACTTGTTTTTTGGGTTGGGTGTTCAAATATTTTGGGTTGGGTGTTCATATTTTTTGAATTGGGTGTTCAAGAAGGCTAAACTAAATTTTTTTTTTTTAAAAAAAATTAACATGTATTCTAGCAAATTTTTATTTATTTTTAATATGTTCAAGTGACCGACCACCCATGTTAACATATAGAGCCGCCCCAGACTTTAAAACTACTTTGCAACCACCAATCATGCAATGTCACGCAAGCTACTGTGATTGGTGGTATGGTGGAGTGGTGCGTCTCTAACATTACTGCCGATCATGTATTAGGCAGTTCGGCAGCAGGTACGAAAAAAAATTAGTAGTAAATGTTTTACCACGCTCAGATAGGGAAACAAAATATGTGTAGGGTTGAATTAATAAAATCAGAACTCCGGATACCAAAAGTAAAATCGTGCATATAAAATAGGGCCAAAAACATGGTTTCCCCTTCTTGTCATCTGTGTATAAATTGGCGTTTTCTCTCTTCAGTTCAGTAACACTTGTTCAAAATTTTCACTCTCCCTCATTCTCTCTCTCTCTGAGTATTTGATCTTGCGCTCTCTGAAACCCAAAAACTATTCAACAACTTGTACTTGTGATATACAACAGGTAGTCCAACTATCTCTCTGTTTGATAAAAACTCTCTCTCTCTCTCTCTCTCTCTCTCTCTCTCTCTCTCTGTGTGTGTGTGTGTGTGTGTGTGTTTTGATCTCTCTCTAGTGAGGGATACCACACTTTGCTTAAAGTGCGGAACTTACCGAATTCGCAATTTTTCCAATCAAATTTTAACGATCCGAACCGTTGAATGTATTTAAAACGTGCTTTTAAGGATCCATGCAACAAATCATAAAAGAAAATTACCAGGGAAAGGGCTTAATCCAACCACTTTTCGATAAAAAGTGGGATCCCGCATGGAACGAAAATACAGGATCCCTGATGGGATCCGTGGTGTATATGTATATATACATATTCACATATATGTACATAGAAAACGCTACAATGTTACGCTCCTTATGTTATCCCCCAAATTGTAATATGTTATGCCTTCTAATATTTTGTTATGCTTTCTAATGGTTTTAATGGTTTATGTTCTTATGGGGGACCCCGCAAAAAAGTGAGTCATATTTTATGTCATTTTGAAGAATGTGATGCCTTCTAATGATTAAAATGCCATGCCTTCTAATAGTCTATGTTGAGCCATGCAACATGATACCGCAGTTTTAGAGCATATATAGTACGCTTATTTCTGTTGCATACTATATATATATATATATGAGGAGTTATCTAGTCCGGGATCCCTAAGTCCGGGACTCATAGTTCCGAATCAAATTTTCATGATCCGAACCGTTCAATGTGTTTAAAACGTGTTTTCAAGGGTTCCCGCAAGAAATCATAGAAAAAAAAATACCAGGAAGGGCTTGATCCAAGCAGTTTTTCATAAAACTGTATATGTACAGTTTTTGTGAAAAATTGCTCGGATCAAGCCCTTCCCGGTCATTTTTTTGATGATTTCTAGCTGAGACCATTAAAAACACGTTTTAAATACATTGGACGGTTCAGATTATGCAAAAACATGTTTTAAACCCTTAAAAACACCAATTTTTCTTCAATCCGGGATCCTTGCCGTGTATATATATATATATATATATTTTTTTTTTTTTATTTTTTTTTATTTTTGCCTCCTTGGTTATGTTTTTTTCTTCTGCGAAAGTTACTAATAGAGTGGACGATAAATCCCAAAATAGTGATCAGTAAGAAATCTTCGTTTGTGATTATATATTGGTTTAGTTCTCATGCTTTAAATTGAAAGCGTCATTGAGATCACAATAATTAAAACTTGCTTGTACTATGTAGAATTTAATGTGGAGGCTCAAGGTTGCAGAAGGAGGAGGAGGTCCTTACGAGCCTTATCTATACAGCACAAACAACTTTGTTGGACGCCAAATATGGGAGTTTGATCCTAATTATGGTACCCCGGAGGAACACGCCCAGGTTGAAGCCGCTCGCCAACTCTTCACTCTTAACCGTGCCCGGGTCAAGCCTAGCGCCGATCTTCTTCTTCAATTCCAGGTCTGGTTTATTTCTCTCGTTTAATGATCACCCGCATATTATTTGCTATTTGGCTTGTCTGCAGTCCAAAAGTGGACTACTTAGAGAGGGTAGTTGGCGCGATCATAGACGTACAAATTTTTTTTGAATGGACCAAGTATCCTACAAGTAAGATATTAGACCATTGATTGTCTAGATTAACGACCGTGATTGAACGGTAGAGACTTTTCTGCAATTGACTGCACGGGAGTGCGGGGAAGCTTGGTCCTTTGCTATATATATATACTTTGGTTAAGTAGATTCCTGCAGGGAAAAGAAAGAGAAGACTACAATGCTCTTAACTGCATGCCAACCATCCTTCTACACGGAAACCCCCTCAGCGTTGAAGCATTCGCCATTTTAGAACATGAACACGAGGAAACCATGCACAAACCAACTCATGCACCTACAAATCAATACCATATATATTTCTCAGTATACAAAAAAAATTTAAAGTAAGAGCTTAGGAAAAACTTTAGAAATATCTATTCAATTTCGCTCGGCTCGATTTCTTAACCGTGATAGGCCAAGCGTGTTCGATGTCAAAATTGATCACCTCTGTTAAAAAGAAAAAGATTATTTTTCATTATCAAGTTTGTAGATCATAATTTAAGAACTCATGTGCTTCTCATCTCCTGTAAAGAATGATGCAAGTTAGTTAGGCTAATGGTGAGTTTCCCCTTAATTAAAATTCATATTTTGACGGATTTTAAGACAAGTCATTCTGCACACATACATCAACTAAAATATTTATTTTGTAGAAACAACTTGTCTATTGCCATTAGTCTGAAGACAAAAAATTTAGAAAAAACTTACCCTAAGCGTTTGAATTTTTTCAGAAACTATAAATAACATGATTAATTTCAATTTCTAGGCTTAAGTCAAGTTTTAAGTCGAAGTACTTTGAGAGAATGACATGTTTCGTAAAATGCAATATGTCAGTTTTGATGTTAAACCAGAAATTACAACAAGGCCAAAAGATATATAGTTAATTCAGCACACCATAATGGCTCTCTTGAAATCTTTTTTTCCACCAAATCAAATCAATCAATGAAGGATTACGACAGAGAGATGGAGAAAACTCCAAACTTTTTAGCATTATCTGCCTAATCGACCGTCTAACATTGAGCTGTGATCATCAAAACCGTTCATAAAACTCAAAGCTAGCTCGAGTGAAATTTTGGTTTTAGAGAATTGCATTCCTCCACTAAGGCCTTAAAGTGGCTTCCCTAATGATCACTCGTCCTTCATTTTCCAATTTTTCCTCATTATATGCCTCAAGTGGCTACGCAATTTGATCACATGGTTTTAATTTTCAAAACTTTTTCTACTTACCGTACCATAATATAAAAAAAAGTATTTTTGTGCATAAGTTTTGAAATTTTTGCATTAATCAAAAGAATAAAGTTTGTTTTTATAATTGATGCAAGAAAAATCGGAAAATTATGCACCAAAATATGTTATGCTGTTCAAATTAAAAACACAGTTCCGAGAAATAGACCAATAACACGGGATGAGAAAGATATATTTCACACCAAGAATTTTGATGTATGATTATAATTCAAATTTTCATTGCATTCTATGATTATTTTAGTGCAAATTCAAACAACTATCATGGTGTATGATAATATCCAAAATGCCGTGGTATTTTTATTTTTTTTTCAAAATTTTCTTCATAAATTATTTTGCATTGCGGGGATGCAAAGAAGTCTAGAAAGTGTGAAGTGGTTGAAGATATGAAGTCAGCCAAATAGGCATGAAGGCATGACATCCATTACACATGACAGTTCAAAAAATAAAAAAAAGTAAATTTCACTCACACCCCCCTAAGGTTTGCATTATATATTATATATTCCCTTTGAGGTATAAGAAACTATTTTTCCCTCCTTGAGGTTTGCATTAGCAATTCCATTAGCCCCATCTAGTTGACCGTTAAGAAATGCCTGGTTCCAAATACTGACTAAAGTTAGCAACTGGTTTAAGTTGGCTTTTTGAATTGATATATTGTGAGAGAATTTAATGTCTTGTAAAGCCCAATAAATCAGTTTTGAGAATAAATTCATTCCATAAACTAATATAATAGCAAATGTATCTTAATAACTTTTTGTTGTTGCGACAAAAAATAAAAATAGTAAAAGATGCACTCTTCCGGTCTTCTCTTTTATGCTTCTCAACATCAATTTCTCTGCATGTAGTCATTAATTTATAATCTCGTATTCATTACATTATTTTTTTAAGTTATCATTGTTTACCGTAATTTATAAATTAGAATAAGTAAATGATTATTTTTTGTCCATGTGCATACAAGGTTATTTGAAGTGTGTTTATTTTTCACCTCCAATGCAATTTTTTTAAGAGAATTTTAATTAGCCATCCCGTAACAAAATTATCATTATGATTCCATCCTGTTGGATTTGAATCTTTATGATTCCATCTTGTAATATGTAGTTCGGACCATTTTGCCCTTATTTGATATTTTAGTAGTATATATTCTATACTAATAATATAAGAATTTAATTTGTTAACAATTTGCTTGATCAAAATACTTCACAAAAAATAGAAAGCTAAAGCGGCAAAAGCTGTAAACATAGATAGCCAATAATATGGGTAAAAATTCATATATGTAATTTATTTTTAAGTAAACACAATTCTCAATCCTCTAATTAATTTTTTTAGTTAAGATATCATGATTATACAAAATTATACTTTATCAACGCAAAAAGAAAAAGCGTGCTACGACATACAAACTCTCGATGTACATGAGCAAAAATATAGATGTATTTATGTTATTCTATAAATTTTTTGAGACGATAAACAACTACGTAGGTCATTAAGAAGTTAGACAACAAAGCTGATGTCATGATAGTAGTTGTGCACATGAAAACCGATATAACTGTCAAACCGACCCAATCCGGACCGAACCGGTCTATTTGGTTAGGTTCTAGGGTTCATTTGTCCGTTTATGGTTCTAAAAAACTAAAAATCGGTAATTATGGTTCGGTTACTGGTACTCAGTTTAAGAACCACAGTTAGAACCGAATCGTACCGTATAACATTAATATTATTATACACATATATATATGCATATATTAAATTATTAATATATTTATACATGTACAAAATTATGTATTGTGATTTGGTAAGTTAATATATTATTCTTTCCTAGAATTGTATTCTTTTATGTCTACTTAGAATAAAAATCTATTTAGTTAACAAGTTTTTGGAAGTGTTGAAGGAACCAAAAATGCTTCGCGCGAATATATTACTATAATCTACTAATACCAAATTGACGAATTACCAATTTCAATACTATTTTGTTCCACCGTAATTTTACGATTGCTACACTTCAACACATGCCGCTTAATTTATTTTCTCGTTTTTAGACTATTCTATTATTTGTTTAAGCTAATTTTTTTTTTCATTAATTTTTGGAATTGTTTTATTGGTGGTACATTGTCAAGTACTTTGTGGATGATGTGGACCATATTTGGTTTCAAATATTAAAAAATTCTATAATTAATTAATTATTTATTTTATGTTATTTTGGTGCTCTAAATTCTAAATAATCTTTTGAATTTGTGTGTTGTGATAAAATGTTCCTTAATCGGTTAGAACCGGAACCGAACTAAAACCGGTCCGGTCTTGTGGTTTGGATCTGGACAGGTTCTACATGTGTATTGGTTAGATTTTGGTTCTTAATTTTCTAGAACCGGTCTGAATGGTCAGGTTACTGGATTTCTAGAGAACCGGTCCAATCCGAACCGTGTGCACCCCTACATGATAGATGATAAAAAAATATGGATTAGAAAAATATATGGTTATAGAGGGCTTTGTTTCATAAATTTTAGGAATGAATTTGTTAGCGAACTTAATGGTCAACTAACCGATGAGGATAATTGAAATGTTAATGCAAACCTCAGGGATGGGAAAATTATTTCTCATATCTAGAAAGGGAATCTATATATATGTAGACACCCCAATTTGACTTTGCCAACAATTAAGCTCCCCACTTAGGGAGGTCCCAGTGATTAAACATATTTGCTTGTCTACTTGAGTTGTTTAACGTGGAGTTTTCAGTTTTGAGTGTCGGACACGTGGATGGATGAGAACTTACCCCTTACCAACCCTTCACTAGCCCAGACTTGACCCGCCACTCATACCTTAGTCCTTACCTCTATCTAAACCCTAGAGGTGTGTGGAATGTACATGGAAGAACAAAAGCCTTCAGAGGAATACCGGCCGCCATATCTCAACTACCGGCCGACAGTGCGTGTGTTGGCCGTCGTTGCAGTTGTCACCCGCTAATTTGTTGCCCGGTTCTGAACTGCCAAGCCGGTGGTGGTATACCGTTAGCTATTTTTCATACTGACCGATGTTCGACCTTCAGCAGAACATTCCAGAATTGCTGAAACACAGAGAAAACTTTCCATATTGATCAAACATGGTTTGTTAGTGATTAGGGTTACATTCTATGTGCGCAGTAATGAAGATTCTATGGAGATTGCGTTTCAGAAGATTTCATTTCCATTTTGGGACCGTTTCTGGCCTATATAAAGGACCCTCCGGTTCCAGTATTTCGACACACTTGAAAACAAATCTTACCATAGCAAAATACACTGAAGTTATCTTGAAACTCCAGAAGTCTCCACCCATACACTCCCAAAGCCCCTTCCGAACTCCGGATCATAAGCAAACAACCCAAACTCCGAGTTCTCATCCTATTCCAATCCGAAACCTGAAACGAAGCTTTGCGCTCCTCAACTCGTTTACTTTAGCAAACAAATCGCTTGATTGCACAATTGCAAGAAGGCCCTGAGGGATCCAAGGTCGAAATATCACCCTTAAAATCTTTACGGTTACCTTTTTTATTGCATTAATTATCACTTTGTACTAGGGCTGCCCAGCGGATCATCCGATCCGCCAATCCAACCAATCCGAAGCGATCCGTTGATCCATCTGAGGTATGTACGGATGGGTTGCGGATCCTAAAAATCCAAATCCGCTTTGACCGGATCAGATCGGATCCGTATCCGAACCGGCCGAATCCGATCCGTGGACATCCCTAGTTTCGAGTTGAGGATTAACTCTAGCACATGTTTTAAGCCACAAAGTTGTCAGTTTGCTGTGCATTTAACAGAATAGTAAACTCAATAGGTAGGGGTACTTGAATGCTTTATTAATCTTTACTTAATGCAGTAATTGGCATGGTATAGCTCTTATACCTGAGCTTGATTTTTGTTGACTTCGATCTCATTCAGAAGTTGTTTATTTGCGTATTGGTTCAGAGCGCATAATTATTACTTCTCTTCTTAGAAGAAGTTGTCCCAGACTTCCTAAGTGAATTTACTTTCCATTCTGATTCTTGTGATATTGTTCAAACTTAGCATGCCATCTTTTGACAGTGGGTGTGGCCTATGCTTGCATTCATGCTTGCTGGTCTTCTGTTGTACCGAAAATAGTACAATGGTGAGCAAAAAACTCTTGAAATGGTATACAAGCAAGCTCCTAGGGAACTTCTTCATATTTTGTCTCATTTAAATCCACAACCTTCCTAGCTGAGATATCTCAAGTACATCTCCAGATGGAATTTAATGGAGGAAAGGGTTTGCCGACCAGTTGTCCGCCAAATTGATCTGTAAGCGATCTGATCCATCCGTATGTCACCTACGGATGGTTATCGGATCCTAAAACCCAAATCCGCTCTGACCGGATCGGATC
>JAXBDA010002960.1:0-10202 GCA_036023075.1 Gaultheria prostrata | reverse complement strand
AAATTGTCACATTAAAAAGGTTATTTTTGCAGGTGATGCTGAACTATCACCGGATGGGGAGTTGGCTACAGGATTGTAGACCCTGCGATCCGACCGTCAATTTTACAATCAATGATTTAGATTCACAGATGTATTTTTACTGCCAAGAATTATAAATATATCTCAACCGTTGATTGTGAGATGGTCGGATCGAGGAGACTACAACCCTGTGACCTCAAATCCCACCGGATGGAGAGATAATTCAGTGTGCCCCCAGACCCGTTTTTCACCGTAAACATTGCGATGTGAGGTTCATTTTTTTCCTCTAGTTGGCTAACGGTTGTGCTCTGTCTGGTCCGACTTCGGCCGCTGTCGGCCCACACTAGTCCAGTCATGAGGTGGACATTTTTTTCCTCTAGTTCGCTAACGCCTAACGGTAGTGCCCTGTCCCATAGTAGTACTCCAGTCACGATGTGGACTTTGGGGCTCAGCCCAGACCTTTTTAATCATGTCACGGCCTGTCCAGGTTCTAAGTGAGTTCGGCCCACATAGGCGAATCAATTTGTTTGGGCCCACCCAGGGTGTTTTGGGACATTTAAAAAGTCAAATGGACAAATATTTTGAACCACTTAAAAGTTTAAAAGTGCACAAACAAATTAGGACGGTTCCCTTTACATTACACTGACAACGTATCAAAAAAAAAAAATTTGAAATGCTAAGAAAGTTGTATATCTCAGTGATAATAACAAAATATTACAAGAAGGAAATAGAAAAAATGACCAAAAGAAAACACGAACTGTAGTTGGCAAGATACCAAACTACTCCACCACATGAGCATCAAATTAGTGTGACTTGTTCAGAACTTTGGCTAATTCTCATTGTAAAAATGCAGTTACTGAAGGAAAATAATTTCCAACAAACTATTCCAGCAGTTAAGATCGGTGAAGATGAGGATGTAACCTACGAGGCTGCCACCACCGCCGTCAAGAGGGCGTTGCGCTTCTCCTGCGCAATGCAGGCCAATGATGGCCATTGGCCTGCTGAGAATGCTGGCCCCTTGTTCTTCCTTCCTCCCCTGGTATATTGTTTCCAATCACTATTTTCTTGACACCTTTCCAAATTACAGGTAAAAAAAAAGTGCTAGATTTAGGGGTCATCCACGTAGAGGGTGACAAATTGTTCTGGTGACTTTGGCTAAAATAATATGATAAATGCAGGTCATGTGTTTGTACATTACTGGGCATCTCGATGAGATATTTTCACCGGAACATAAAAAGGAGATTCTTCGATACATATACAACCACCAAGTAAGCCTGAAATTCTTTCTCTTGACTCCTTTATTCGAAGAAACATAAAAATCTTCGCACGTTAAGCTTCAGCATAATGTAATAGCTAATGCGAAAAGAAGATTGATTTTTGTCTATGTAAACTTACTAGAAAAATATACTAAAAAAATACTGGTTGGTTTGACAACTACAGTGATGGTATGTATTTAAAAGGCTCAGCTTTCGAACCAAGTTATAACTTGTCTAACCGACGAGTACTTGATTGCGATTATGATTGTGATTGTAATTGTAATTGTAATTGTAATAGAATGAAGATGGAGGTTGGGGATTCCACATAGAGGGCCACAGCATCATGTTTTGTACAGTACTCAGCTACATTTGCATGCGTATTCTGGGTGAGGGCCCATCCGGAGGCCGAAACAATGCTGTAGAAAGAGGTCGAAAATGGATCCATGATCATGGTGGTGTAGTTGCAATACCCTCTTGGGGAAAGACATGGCTTTCGGTATGTATGACGATTAGCTAGCTTTTTGTATCCAAATTATGTGCCATCAATATTTGCATTTTAAAAAAGAAATCTCATCTAGAGTAGGAGAGCATTGGGCTTTCTTTTTTTTTCTTTTTTTTATAAAAGTCATAAGTTGACGGAATCACAATTAGCTTAATTTGATTGTTAAGCTATATCTGTTCATACTTTTTTTTTAAAAAAAATTTACTGATTGATCTGCATATTGTTTGTTGTAGATATTTGGTCTGTTTGATTGGTCAGGCTGCAACCCAATGCCACCAGAGTTTTGGATCCTCCCTTCTTATTTACCTATGCATCCAGGTAGATTCTAAGGGTTAACAACACAAATGTTGGGAAAAAAAGCTGAAATATGAAACTAATAAATATTGCTACTAAATATTGCTACAACTGGGTGAAATGGTCGATTCAAATTTTACTTACCATGCTTGAGCTTATGTGATTATGAATTCCTACTTTGCATTCGTTCTTATGTAATGAGAATGAAATACTAAATTGAGCTAGAACGGCAATCGAAAAAGATGAATTTATTCCTTACAAATGTAATCGCCCTGAGGGGAAGGTACCGGCATACTCTTGTTTACTTGTCGTGTGGCACATATCTCCAACGTCTTTTTTGGCTACATGACAAGGACATCATACATACAGCTTGGTGGGGGAAACTTTTGAACCTCCAAACTCTTATGTGGGAGTATTGGATTCCTTTCATTTAGCCTGCAAGCCATGGACAATATATCTAGAATTGGATCTCAGAGAAAACGAAGAGGTGAAGACGATTATACTTGCACCATAAGCCTAAGATTTCACCGTAAGCATGGCTTGACCACAGTAAGTACTTGGTGAAGACGATTGTATGGGCATGTGGGCGGTTCTTGCCATTGTTTAGAGTTGTTGGGCATTTTGACAAATTATGCATTTTTTAGGTTGGATTTGATTGGGGAATTTCTTAACGGAGCTTGGAAAACACATTTTCATTTGCCAACTATGCTAAGATTGTGCGTATGGTTGCATATAATTGTTGGGAAAAAAAGTTCTCAAGGTTATTTTTAAAAAAAAAAAAGAGTATTTTGCACTTAAACATGCGCTTTTGGTAAGATTTTAATCACAAAGGCTTATATATGCATCGTTTACTTATGTTCACTTGTTTATGCAGCAAAAATGTGGTGCTACTGTAGGATGGTTTACATGCCAATGTCATACCTATACGGAAAGAGGTTCGTTGGACCCATCACGAGTCTTGTTCTACAACTTAGGAAAGAGCTTCATTCTCAACCTTATGATGAAATTGATTGGAAGAAATATCGGCATGTTTGTGCAAAGGTATATTCAAAGAACATGTTCTTGTATGCAATATTATTGCCTCAACACTCTACGTCTTTACTAATTTATGCTACGTCCTTTAGCGTGTCTTTAGATTAGAGATGCAAAACTGTAACATTGGATTGCATAAAACTAGACTTTGAAAAAAGAATTGACTATCGAATTTGAAATTAATAGAATTATTGGTTTATTGTCTAGTTCAACTTCATTCGATGACCGAGGTAAGAGACTTTTGTAACCAACATCCGAAACAAATCAAGTGATCTTACAAAAAAAAATTCCTACTTGATTGATGCAGGAAGATGTATATTACCCGCACCCTCTACTCCAGGACTTTCTTTGGGATAGTCTTTACATATTAACTGAGCCATTACTGACAAGGTGGCCCTTCAACAAGTTGGTTAGAGAAAAAGCACTTCAAGCGACGATGAAATACATTCATTACGAAGATGAAAACAGTCGATACATTACCATCGGATGTGTTGAAAAGGTTCTTTGCATGCTTTCCTGTTGGGTAGAAGATCCTCATGGTGATTATTTTAAGAAACATCTTTCCAGGATCCCAGATTACATGTGGATTGCTGAAGATGGAATGAAGATGCAGGTGCCTACTCCTTTAGCACTATTATTTTTTTAAAAATTAATGATATGAAACAATTAAAAGAAGGAAACTTTCAGAATAGGGAGCAAGAAAAGTGTGAATTAAATGGGTCATCTCATTGCAAATTCTATTATAACGGTACTGATTTGAACAAATCTTAATTACTGCAGAGTTTTGGTAGTCAGCAATGGGATGCAGGTTTTGCCATTCAGGCACTTTTGGCTTCTAATCTACTTGAAGAAACAGGGAAAACTTTAAGAAAAGGACATGATTTCATTAAAAACTCACAGGTATTTATAATTGATCATTCTTCTATATAAAGTATATACATATTCTTTTTATTTTCATAATACAATTGTGTAGTGATCTTCCTTGTCCCTTGGATTTTAAAGGTCAAGGACAATCCATCTGGCGACTTCCAAAAAATGTTTAGGCACATTTCTAAAGGTTCTTGGACTTTCTCCGATCAAGATCATGGTTGGCAAGTCTCAGATTGCACTGCAGAAGGGCTTAAGGTGAATCTTTTTTCAATTTCCTTTTCCTATCCTCTATGATGCATGATTTAATATTTTTAAAGATAGATGAAACTTGTTCCCAAATCCCATAATGATTTTCTTTTCTTTTGCAGTGTTGTCTGATGCTGTCGCAATTGCCAACAGAAATTGTAGGTTCAAAACATGAAGAAAACAGATTGTATGATGCCGTGAATATCATTCTCTCTTTACAAGTAATGCCTTTTTGAAGATTACACAACAAAATATAACAAGTTCCATATTCCGATATTGTTATACGAATATAGTATAAGGTTATCAAAGATGAAAAGCCATTAATTAATTCTGTTATGTTAAAATTTTCAGAATGAAAATGGAGGTTTATCAGCTTGGGAGCCTGCAAAAGGAGGGGCTTGGCTAGAGGTAAGATTTTTTGATCTGTTTTTTTAGTGGTTTTGAACAAAAATGAGGGGAAGATTTTTTTCTCTACTTAATTTTTTTATTTGGTTTTCTATTGTTTTTTGTTTTCCAGTTCCTTAACCCTACAGAGTTTTTCGCGGACATTGTAGTAGAACATGAGTCTGTAGAATGCACTGCATCAGCAGTCCAAGCTTTTGTGATATTTATGAAATTGTATCCTAGACACCGCAAAGAGGAGATTCAAGCTTTCATTGTAGCTGCCGTTCATTTTCTTGAAGATACCCAAATGCCTGATGGCTCATGGTATTGAATTCGTGGCATTGGCATAATCCTACAATTTTTTCATTTCACTAGTGGTATGAGTGTGTGTGTGTGTGTGTGTGTCTCCCTCTCATGTTATGTATGTGATATGTGAATGTGCAGGTATGGTAATTGGGGCATTTGTTTCACTTATGGCACTTGGTTTGCACTGGGAGGTTTGGCATCAGCAGGGAAGACTCACTCCAATTGTGCAGCTGTGAGAAAAGGTGTACAATTTTTGTTGTCATCACAACGCCACAACGGAGGTTGGGGAGAGAGCTACCTCTCTTGTCCACTCAAGGTTTTTAATTGTTTAGACAAATTCTCTGGAGTGATTCTACATTACTTATACTCTTTGTGACTCTAAAACACATAATATTATTTTTGTTAATAGAAATATGTAGCGCTGGAAGACAACCGATCCAATTTGGTGCAAACTTCATGGGCCATGATGGGTCTAATTCATTCTGGACAGGTGAAAACTTCAGCTACTACTTGTTCTTAAGCTGCGCGCTTAGCTGGATGTGATAAAGAAACAAAAGATCTATGTGAAAAATTGTATGTGACATTCTCTACATCATATCTAGGCTAAGAGAGACCCAACACCTCTGCATTGTGCTGCCAAGTTGCTAATCAATTCACAAATGGAAACTGGAGAATTCCCCCAACAGGTAATTGATTTACTTCACGTATCCAATAGAGAGGGCATGATTGAAATTACGGGAGAAGGCAAAAATGACTAGTTGCAAACTTCTTGCCATTCTCCTTGTCTCTGTTGCAGTAAAGCTTTACTAGAATTCTAGCTCTTTCCTTTATCGTTTTTTTCATTGATTATCTCATCTAACTTGATCATTACCTTCAATGACCACAGGAAATTACTGGAGTATTCCAGAAGAACTGCATGCTACATTATGCTGCCTACAGGAATATCTACCCATTGTGGGCACTTGCAGAGTACCGAAAGAATGTCAAATAGCTTGCTTAATTGGTCAAGGATCTCAGCTCAAGTCATTCACGGAATCTCTCAGCTCATTGTCAATACTCTCCAAAAAGGAAAATGCATGTTTCATTTGGGAAGGTTTATGTCATCCTTTGGGGTAATACGTAGAAAAATGTAATGGAGTAGCAAGTCCAAAGTCAGCCTAGTAAATAGTTAATTTATTTTAGCAGTTACAGGTTTGGACAACGATCCATTGGAAACATTAATTCGGCTTGGGTACTGATTTTCATATTCTCCTTTTTTTTTTTTAAGTTGTAATATTATTTTCCTATTGTACTTGTTGGGGATTTATCATGGAATAAACATAGAGCACTGAATAAATAGAAATGTAATAAAACATTAAAATCATGAACACAATTTATTGCATATATAAGATAGTGGAGAGTTGAGAAAATTGCATGTGAGATCGATGAAAAGTACCACGGGGACATGGGGTGATCCTATATTTATAAGCAGGAGCTGGAAGCCTGGAACTTTATTGTACGTAGCCTTGACCCATTTACTGAAATGCAACCAATGGAAGCTGCAAATGGGAGCAACAACAAATGACACCCAATGTTGATAGCAGCTTGGCCATGGTGGAGTAATTAGCTCACTTTCATTGTTGACAGCAGGAACACCAAAAGAAGTATACTTATGATGCACACACCCACACACTTATGACACTCAAAAAATTGATAAAACTTAGACCAAACATTTCCCACCTGCAGAACAAAACCTTCACACTCACACCCCAAAACCCACATGTAACACTGACATGCTTTTGTCTCAACACACCATACTCACACCCCTGTAGTACCAGCCCCAAGAGTGCACACACAAGACCATCAAAATCACCACTTACACACACACACACACAAACAACTAAAACAACCATACACAGACACCAAAAAAGAGGCGACACACCCAATTCCGATTTCCCAAACTGAAACACAAAGTCACATATATTACCTTCCCACGCACGCAAAACCAAACAAAAAACCACACACACCAAACACACAACCACACCCACACAAAGCCCCTAAATTACACACGTACACGCACAAGTCTAGTGATTGAGTCCATATAGAACCTACGAACCCTTAGCCTAACCATATGATTCAAAAGTTAAAATCCAAGTTTATAGTAGCCAGTACGCATTATATACTCCTCAACATTAACACATCTAACCGATGTAGGACTAGGAAGGGATTTCACGATCTCCCCCACTTGAGTTGCAGCATCCTTGTTGCATCTCATGGTCCAACAACTTCCACCAACCAAGTGATATGAGTTGTCCCTACCAGTGTCCGCTTCGAGCTGCAGTACCAATTTTAGACAGAGAGATCAAATTCTTCATACCAAACGATCCCTCTAGTCAAGGTATTGTGGGTCACTCATTGGAAGAGGCAACATGGAAACTGAACAGAGTGAGAGTAGGAGATCAATATACTCGTTTTCTCCAGTCAAGTAAGTTGAATTTCAGCAATTGGGTTGCTAGAAAGGGAAAATATCAAACCGATTCACCTACCGAAAAAGTGCCCCTATTGCTTTGATCCGCAATTTAGAAGTAGCACCATCAACTGTGCAAACAAGTACATACATTCAAATATCCATCAAGAGCAAGGTACTAGACAGACAAACCATACATCACAAAAAGGAAACAAAATATCTATAATGAGACGTTTTTGTTAGATGCGCGCATAAATACATAAACTGGACAACGATAAGGCGATGTAAATGTTAAAACGGCCTATGCATGTAACAAATCATCTTCTTCTTTAATTGTTGCAAATGTTAACATGGAAAGCACTTTATAGGCCCATCTGAATTTGGTGAAGAAACAGAAACTACTTTTGAACCAATTGTTAGTCAGTAAACTGGCCACTAATTGGACCCACTGCACAACCCAAACCTCGGAGGGAGCTGACACAATCCACACCGGTCACGGCCCCCCCACTTAGCACAGGTTCTCACCCTGCGGGTAATCGAACTCCTGACCTGACCAAGGGGATTACTCCCAAAGTCAGGCACTCAGCCCTAACCGCTGAGGCAACCCCTGGGTCTGTAATCTAATAGGTTGATATCACTGATCTCAGTGTGTTGCCAGGTGTGCTGACAGAGGTAGCTCATTTTCCTAATGCTTCGTGTAATGACTAAATAAATAAAAAGAGGCAAGGAAACAATACTCATTTCCTGGACTCAATCCTTTTGCAGCTCCATGCTCTGCACAATCCACATCCAATTGATAAATCACAACAATCGATTACAACTACCAAAACATCTTTCATTGTTTATAGAGCAACCAAGTCGGCATGTCTTTCAATTTCTCCAGAAATACTATCAAAAATAGAATATTGGATCGAACATCTACACATATAAGATTAAGCTGATTTTTCATGAGCTCATACGGGTTTTTTTTTTTAATTATTGAACAGCTCGAATCATCTGTGCGGGACCCGGAGTGGACCCCGTGTTCCCGCTGGTTCATAACATCCGTCAGTTGCTTCAGCATTTTTGGAATCTTAGATCAACCAAAACAACCAGCATCAAACACCCTCTATGTCAATACTACCTCCTCCACTATAATTGAGTACTAAAAAAAACCGATCAAACACATCCCCTCAGCTAATCACTCTCACCGTCAACCCTCCAATCAAACACATCCCCTCAACTATTAATCACTCTAACTATGAGCCCTTCTGTCAAGATTTGTACGAATTTGTTCTTAAAGGATCCAAAATACTACTCCCTCCATCTCAAAATGATAGCCCATTTTGGAATTCCGTGCCATTTTCAACGGCCTATATCTTTTAATGTGAACTTCAAAAAATATCCATTATAGATCTCGTTTGAAATATCTTAATTAATTCTATTATACAGAATTTTCAAAACCATAAAAATTATTATAAATTAAAAGATATAAGCCGTTGAAAATGACACTGAATTCCAAAATGGATTATCATTTTGGGACGGAGAGAGTAAGTATTAAAAATCTGAGAAAATACCCTTCAACTTGTCTCCCAACTTACACCTTTAGCACTTCGAGTCCTGAGCCCAAAACACCAAATTTTGGATGGCATGCAGGACTCTTTAATGGGAAATGAGAATTTGATGCCACATCCTTATGTTTGGAACAAACTTAAATATGAATATGATTACTAATGGCATAGTCATTTATGAATTATATTCTCAAACTAAGTGGGAGTTCTATCCATCTTCACAAAAGTATTAGTGATATATATTCATGACAGAATCTTTAATAAAGAAATATTGATTCTTCCAAATTTCCTAAATAGATGTTCCTAGATGAAATACTCGACTAATTCAAGTTGGAAACCACTCACGTGCTATCAACTCTTTTGAGGCTAGTCCATACAGAGTTTTGTTCATACTTTGAATGGGACCACCGCTAGTAGACAGTGGGATTGTTCTCACGGGATTAGTCAAGATGTGCGTAATTTGACCCGACACCTGGTTCTAAATAAATATTGACATGAAATAACATCACATGTTGAAGTATTAATTAGAAGTGATTTCTAGTACTAATTTAATTCACTTTTGTATCCTAGAGAATTAATTAGCATATCCATACATAGCCAAAGCGTAATATGAACGAAAAAGTAGCCACCAGAAGAAGAAGAAAGTGGGTAGAGGCAACGACGTGGTCATCACTCATCGGTTAGGCAAATTTCCTCTCTGTATACCGAACTTGCTCGATAGTCATAATTGGCATGATAGAGATCAGAAGTTGGAGCCATGACCATTACCAACAGCCCTTCCACTACCTATGTATATACTCCTACTTTTCTTTTTTGTGAGTATTTAACTACTCTCTCCACTTCCATAATTTTTTTTTTAAAAGAATTACGTGAAAATACACTTAATTTTGAAAGCTCACACTTCAATCCATGATTTTGAACTACTAATTTTCAAAGTCTTTCATTCCTTGCTAGCCATAGGGTTCGGCAGGAACAGAGCCAGAATTTTTGTGTAGAGGAGGTAGCGGGCTATATATGTGGAGAGGGGCGGGGCTATATAACTTGATGATATATATATATATATACGTGGAGCTTCTAATCCGGACCCCCGGATTGAAGCTTTTTCATTTTTTTTTTGTGTTGCAAATTAATTTTGGAAAATCCGAGCCGTCCAATGTGTTCAGAAGGTGTTTTCCAAGGTCTGTGCGGGAAATCTTCAAAAAACAATACCGGGAAGGCTTAATCCAAGCAGTTTTCGCAAAAACTGTATAATCCAAGCAGTTTTCGCAAAAACTGTATATTTACAGTTTTTGCAAAAA